>JAVXUL010000020.1:8405230-8424390 GCA_035590515.1 Trichilia minutiflora
TATTTTCATTTTTTAAAAATTATATATATATATATATATATTTATATATATATATATATATATATATATATATAAAAGGTTTATTGTCAACTTGATTTTTATTCTTAGACGTTTTATGGACAAATATTTCACGTTTATTGACCATAGAATTTTTAAGGATAAAAGGATAAGATTAACAATTTCGTTTGCATCTATATATTATGATAATATTTTTAAGCCATTATATTTATAATTTTTTTAATAATTGATATGAGATTAACTTGTCAAAATTAATATAAATGAAAATAAAATATTAAATATAATCTCAGTTATTTACTAATATTATTTATGTATCGATTCATACTTAATAATTTAATTTATGATCAAATTCTTTCTTTTTTTTAATGGTCACATTTGTGTGTGAAATTTTTGAGATATAACCCAAAATTTTAAAATCACAAGATACAAAATTTCTTGAGGTGATACAAGATATTTAAAGTTTAATTTTTTTAAAAAAATTAGAAAATTATTTAATTTATATTTATTTAATAAAATTTAAATTTTTATATTAAATAATATTTTAATATTATGATCATAAACACTAATATTTAAATTACTTATAATTAATTTAAGAACAAAATAACTAAATATTAAATATTATTATTAAAATTCTTGTCTTCAAATTTAAATTCGAAAAAAAAAAGAAAACAAAATACCTAAACTTTTAAATTAATAATACTTCTATTTCGCATATTACCTTTATACAAAGAGTAAGTAAATTAAAATTCTCTTTTTTTTTAATTTAAAAATATATTATTTTAAATTTATTTTAATTCATGTTGAGAAGTTGACTCTAATAATAAAATTAAGAAAAAAAATTAATTGAAAAATAGGAAAACAAAGTCATCACTCAAAGAATATTTCATAACATGAGTATTTGACGGATTCTAGACTTTTCTTTCCCACTAATACGGCACCAAAATTGATCAAGAAATCTTAGGGCTAGGTATTTCTTTATATATTTATTTAGGTATTTGACGGATTCTAGACTTTTCAACCCCTAAGATTTGTTAAATATATATTTTTGTTTTTAAAAATATATAAAGAAACTTTAATTTAATTCAATTCGTGAATTTTGTAAAAAATAAAGTTAATTTGATGCATTTAATTTTTTAAAATTATTATAATTAACAATATCTTATTGTAATTATAATAAAAATAAAAAAGATTTAAAAGTAATAAATTTTTAATAAATTGAGATATGTATAAATATTTTAGAATTATTTTTTTATATATTTAATCAAATTTTGGAAGTTAAAAAAAATCATTTTTCTTATATATTTTTTAAAAAAAAATATTGTGCCCAAAAAGCATTTGTGTTAGTAATGAAATAATAGAGATCGATGGGATTATTTTGGTGGGCAGAAGTTGGATGTTTATTGTCTATAAATAAATGGGTTTTTTCTTGAGGTATAATAAATAAAACAAAATATAAAATTACATACGCAAGGAACAAGTAGTTGCTTGCTTTTACAACCGTGGCTTTATTTAGCTTTTGCAATTCTCAATGGAAGTCGTTTTCTTTTGCTTTATTTGGTAGAAGAAGCGCCCTTTTACTCTTTATTAATATCATACTTTTGTCTTTGACATTTTGCATCATGCATTGGATTAATATTTTGATCTAATACACTCAAGTTTTTTGTTTTTTTTTAACATGAAAAGCTGTAATCTACCGAACATAAGATCGATGTCTAATAGTCATCTAATAGGAAAAACAATTAAAGTAAAATCTATAACCTGACCCTTAGATACTTTAACAATGATACTTACGATGGTTTGAACTCGAGATCGATACTAAGCAACTGTCCAATGAGTCGTTATCACTAGGTTACCCTCAAAGAATTGATCCAACACACTTCGTACATCTATCAAAGAGATACATAATTTTAATTAGTGTAACTAATTAACTAAGAAAAAAAAGAAGTTATACTTTAAAATTTGATCAAATATATATTTTAATTTTACTCTTTTTTAAAAATGTCAATTATATTCTAATTTATCAAAAAAAATTAGTTTAGATAGTTTTTTATTTTTCAATTATAATTATTATAATATTTTTGTTAGATATATTAAATTATTTATATATTTTTTTTCTAACATTAGTAGTGCGTATGTTGTTTACCCATTTATTAATTTTGTTTTCTCTCACAATCGTATTCACTAAAGAGTTAGACATAAATAAATAAATAAATAAAAAGATCTTAAATGGAACAAATATATCATGTTATTCTTCAACCCATTCAAGATCTTCTAATCACATATATATTTATTTTAAATTTTACTAAACTATGACTAATAATTATTACTATGAGAGAAAAAAATTACAAACACATAATGTGTTCTAAATTTTTCTCTAAATAGACACAACATTATATTTTTCAAAGTGGGGTTGTGGCCCATCAAGAAAAATAGTTATAGCATTTGAATTGAGTGCATCTGTGCATGCTCAATTCATGCTTTGGGATTTTTAAAAAAACAAAAAATCATGCTTTGGAAAAGAGATTTATCATTATTAGTAAAGCTAATATGAAAGAAAAATCAAACCCCACCAAAGAAATCCAAATGTGAAGTGTTGGAGAATCTTCTAAAGCAAAACATGTATCTTTATAAGGTCAAAAGAGGGAAGTGGAGGAGGAATCGATCAAACCAAACAAAGGCATTGATTAAAAAAAAAATAATAGCACTCCAACAAGTAAGTAATGATGAATATAGACAAGAGTCAAGATAAGGAAGCTTCAAATTTTGGCACCCAATTGTGCGGTATGGCCCAATCTCTGCAATAATTCTTCTTAGAAAGTGTTTGAATTCGCACTGCTATTGCATAAAATCTTGAGGCTGTTGGCTGCGATTTGCAGGGTTTGCACTGTAGACATGGTACAAAAAGTTTCTTGTCTTAGGTTACAGTACTTTCTATTTCTAGATAACTGACTCGAATTATTTGATTGTCGGTAGTGTTCAAAATTCAATTTAGTTTGTTTAAATTGTTAATTTTGATGGGAATTCACAATCTTATCAAATTTGATGCTATTGATTAAAAGATTAAACCAATTCCAATGGATTATTATACCAATTTATCTAATCTTATCATCTTGAGATTGAATTGCATTTTATTCTAATTAAATAATTAGATTAAAGTTTATTTAAACTTTATACAAATTGGTCAACAATAGAATGAATTAACTAGAAGATCATTAGCACTAAAAAGATTGGGTAATCAAACAAATATTGAAACAATAAGAATATTAAGTAGAAAAATGGAAAAAGGGTAATCATCATTACCACAGCACTTAAAATGTAGAAAAATGAAATGGGTTCATACCTTATGGGCTTTTTATCATGCGAATGTTGGGGTGATGGACTTGTAATGTTATGGGCTTAAAGAAGCTTCCAACACCATGTCTTCTGTTCATCCGGGACATCACCAAAATGTTTCGGAGATTATGGGGTCGATATCTTTTATGTTAAGTGTTGGTAATTATGGTTTAAAAAAGAGCAGATCGATTGCTTTTGTTCCAAGAAACTTTGCCGGAGATCAGCTAAAGAATGGAAGGAAGAAGAAAAAGTCGAAGTTGAGAAAGGAGTCTTTTGATGCATTCAAGGAGTGTGAGTATGAGTATGAGAGAAATCTAGCTTAGGATCATCGGATTTACAGAATAAATTGTGGTTAATTTCTGTATAATTAAGATTATAATCTAAAATTAATATTGGTTTAGAATGTGACCAACTTCTTATTTGCAATATTAATTATGTAACATAGTTAGTTCTCTTTTCTTTCGTTGAATTTGTTATCTTTATTTTATTTGCATGCACTACAAGGTGGTTGAATTTTCTATTTCATACCAAATTGCATTACAATAATGGGAATGGGAATTCCAACTTGAGCTTTTTCACCGAAAAATTCTTAGTTGAGGTTGAGGAGGCGTCGTACCAAAAAATAATGTACGAACTTTATACAGACGATTTTAGAATAGAATGAATTATTTAAACCTGGTGCTGGTGGGGATTCAATCTTTGATTGATACATTGTGAGTTTGTGACGGTTTGATTTTTAAATTGTAACCAGTACAAGATTAAAACTTTAAATATTAAATATTAATAAAAAATGTATAAATTTCACAAAAAAGTAGTATGATTTATTTTATTTTATTTTATTTTTTAAGCTTTGCCTTCAAAGCACAACAATGTCAAATGAAAACTTTGAACATTTTTTATATTCAAATATTATAATAAAATATTGTAGTTATGAAATTATTGTACAATAAAAATTAAAATATTAAAAATTAATCTCATTAAAATTAGTATTATCAAAATATTTTTTTACAATTTTGCTCCTAAAATTATGTGAAATCCAGTTATCTACTATACATTCCTTATTCTATTTTTGAATTCTGCACCCAATCTTGAATCTCTTCAAGGTGTAAGCAAAATTTGACAAAAATTGAAATAGGAAAAATAAATCACGTACATGCCTACCCTCTTTTATGAAGAACACTTTGCTTGATCGATCCGGAAGTATCCCTCTCAGTTCACATTGGCACAACGCTTAACACCCCAAAAGAAAAAGACCGGTGCCTCGTGGTTTTCTCCTATATTTCTAATATTAATTTTCTAAATTTTGTGAAATACTACAGCAACCAACTAATAAAGGCCAATTATAAACCAATATTATTGAGTCCACTACAATTTCTAAATTGAGAGTTCTCAAAATTAAATCAAGAAAATTCATTTAGATATTTATTTAAATGAATATCTAAACAAAGAAATCATATATATTCTATGAGAGATTTTTCTATAGACGTTGGGTTTTGTTTTTCCAGTAACAGCTCATCAGCTTACAAAACCACCGGTGCTTGCTTTTGCCAATATATCGTTCAATGATACAACTCAAATTACAAATTTACCCCGGCAGAGCTATTCCAATTCCCCTTTTCTAGCATCTAACTTTACCCAACTAAAGGTTGACGTATTCTCTGCAGAGCAAAACATCACCTGATGAATTTGGGTTCAACTGAAGATTAAACCACAAAAATTTTTGTATGTACTCAAAATTAACCCAACAAAAACTGTACATCTTCTCTTCCAGTTTCCAAGAAGAGACACACATTCGTTAACCCAACAATCTTTGTGTTATCTACGAGTTATATCTGTGCCGTTTTCATTGTCATCCTCAGGGTGTGAAGATGGTTGTTTCAATCTCTGAAATATCTCATCAAGGGATTCTTCTGAGTCATCAGGAGAGGCTAATTTAGTTTCTTGAATTTTACGCAAAGGAAGAAACTTTTTCGCACCTATATTTGCTCTGAAACTTTGAAAACCAGTCTTCATTGATTCCCATTTCGACGCTAAAACAGATGACGGTAATCTGGTTGTATTACTGGAGGAGTTGCCTGCATCAAGCAATGAGACCTTAGCAGAGGCAATATTCTGCTCCGCTGGCTTTGTACCAGTTGTCTGCAGGCTTTGTTCTCTCATTGTAGCATACTTGTTGCTGATTGCTTCTCGGCTTGTGCTGTATTTTCGAGCCTCTTCTTTCAAAGGTTTTGATGTGCTTCCCTTTATACCATTGTTAACTGCCGTCAACTTCATTTCAACAGCAGTATCCTGTAGGTTAAATCCTAGTTAGAACATGAACTATGTTTTTGGTCAACAGGAAATGATACTGATAATAACAAATTTCTGGCCCATTGCCCTGAGAATCTGAAAGGATTAAACTTCAGTCGAGACAAAAATGGAAAGCTAAAAGAACAAGAAAAAAGACTAACAGTGCGTTTACATACTATGCTATTGCCACTGCTCTCAATATCTGTACTGTTAAAATTCCTTGCCAGTGGGACTACGTTATCACCAACCTTACGTCCTTGTTCAAGCCAAGATCGCTCTGATAAATAGAAAAAATAATGAAACATTTAAGCATCTAAATAGTCCATATACACAAATATATACTAATAATATGACCACCGAAAAAATTATTTCAAAATTCACAAAATATTAATAAGAGACATGTATTAAGCCATTATCATACTGAATATTGAAATAAGAAAAACAAAGTACCAGTATGCTTGTATGATTACCTTTTTGTAAAATAATTAATCCAGATGGATCAAATCCATCCATATTCTCTGCCTCAGTTTGAAATCGAAACCTCTTCCAGCTCCCAAAGAAGTCAATTACACGATCAAAAAAATTGCTCGCAACTAAGAGGGTATATATAACCATTATAAGTGGATAGATTTTGTTAAACCCTTCTCCGAAAAAAGGGACAGCACTATCAATGTTCCCCATTCGCTGTAATTAAAATTGTTTGTCCATTAAAGTTAATTAGTTGGACTACAAAATACATAAAGGGAAAAAAAAATCCCCATAGCATATGGCTAAATTTCATGCAGAACAAAAAAAATCAGATACAAAACATTAGATGACCTGGACAAGCCCATCCGGCAGTAGATAGGTCCAGAAGATTACCTTACTCTAATGGATAACATCACTTGAAGTAGAGGATGCAACTCCATGAAAAAACTAGATAGATCAAACATGAACTAGTCTCTATATCAATAAAAAGCAAAAACACATTCAAAAGAAAGAAAACGTAGAATTCCTGTTTTCCAAAGATATTTCTTTCCAAAACTTGCTAGATGCTCCCAAAAGTATCCACATTATTTCCTACAATGAACAGGCAACTTCCAGTGCCTACTGAATCAATTTCCCACACTCAGCATTAGAATTGAGAACTTCCAAATTTCAAACTTTTAAACATGTAAATTAACAGTTCAATTTACTCCAAAATGATAACTCCATAAAGAAGAAGAAAACACATTTGAGAAGGACAAGACAATAAAAAATGGTGTTTTACATGGAGCTGCGCATAATTGAAGAAACAAAAGAAAGAAAGAAGAAAAGGATTGCAAAAGTTTATTCACCCTAAATGACATGATGTGTTGATCTTAGCTTTTCTCAGTTTTCTTGAACATGTAAATTAAGTGTCAATTAAAGAAATTGAAATGGAATATATATGGCTTTTCTTACCTGAGAAAAGGCATACATATTCCATTTCAATTTCTTTAATTGACACTTAATACATGTTCAAGAAAACTGACAGCTGTCAAATGCTATGAAAGAGAAAATTACCTTTTCAAATATGGTTTTACGATCCTCATCAAGCCTGATGAGATTGAGGAAGTTGTATGATATTGGAGGAGCATATCTAGCAACCATCCTAAAAAATGTTGCAATGAATCACATGGAATTTTTTTAAAGCAAAAGAAAAGATATAAGTAGCAAGAAAAGGTTAAAATCATATAGAGAGATGCGAAAGAACTTACGAGCATATCATAAGCAAGTTGACTGAACTTGTTTGTCGAGGTGTAAACGAGTAAAACATTAACATTCCAACTTTGAACAAGGAATAATATGTGCACATGCACATATACATCAGAGGTACAAATGCAAAGAGCTGCAGGAAAAGGTATCAAATGGAAAGTCAGGAAAACAAAAAGAAACATGTAATAAATATCTATAAGCACAAAGCAAAATAAAGAAATATACAACAAAGCAGCAAATATAGATCATGAAGCAAAGAACAATCAAATTACACATTTCACAATAAAATTCAGAAAAGAACAAATAGGAGTTCCATGCTTTCATACTGAATCATCAAATAATTGGACAACTCAAAAATGGTATAAAACAAAATGCAATGGAAAGAGGAAGATGTAACCTTAAACGAAATGAAATAGATTTTATCTCCAGTTAGAATGCTTGAATTAGAAAACTTTTAGAAATGAAAATAAGCAAAACTTGTAAAATTGCATAGAAGGAGCAAATTCTTCTTGGCTACAAATTTGACATCCTCCAAGAAAATTCATATTGGCAAAATTAAAGATGGATGCTACAGAACCTACGAAGTGATTTTCACTTCCAGAAGATGATTAGCTATCCCAAATATGCAGCAAGGATAGTATATAACACAAGATTCATAGCTTTCATTTTCTGGGGAGAAGAAAGGAACAACAGAAAATTACCTGCACAAGCACCTCTTGTGATTTCACAGAGTTTACAAGTATTGAAAAGAGAGAAAGATCAACTCCACTAGGTAGAAGGGTTGCCTCTGCTAAAAGAATTGCAGCTGACATAGTACCAAGTATGATAGCTAAAAGCTTCTGAGCTTGTTTTCTTAGTATACATTTGCAAATAAACTCTGCAAAGAACACCGTTAACAAGGATTACATTAGAAGGCCCATAATCAGATAGTTTAGTACAGATATAATAGTAAATAAGATACAGAGAACACAGATGGTTATGATTATGCATAAAAATTATGATTAATGAAAAAGCAAAAATATAATACATGAAAGAAGATCATAGGGCATCGATGCAGATGTGATCAAAGTGTGTAGCTGAGATGTTTACTCGTATAGTGAAAATAAGCAAAATGCCCAATGACCCAGAACCAACAATGCTTTTTGAAATTCATGCCAAACATAGTCAAGGATTTTTTTTTTTTTTTTCAATTTATAATTTAGGTAATTGATGGCAGTTAAAGGCCATTTTATATTAATAGATATATGGCTTTGTCAGAAAATCCTGAATGTAAATTTATTTTTAAACTTATTTAGTTGTCATCATTATTTTTAACAGTCTGGAGTTCTCTAAAAATTTTTAGCAGACAAAATTCTCTCCTGGTTTTAAAGTAGCCCATATAGAATTGATAGATTAGTTTGGTCGAAATAGAGTCCTATGTAAATTTTATTTCAGTGCATATCATATCAGCAAGTATTATACTGGCTTCGCAAGTTTCTGAAATCTATAACTGTTTGATTTATTAATGGAGCAGTGGCCTAGTTCCTCTCCACATCAAAGCATCAAATAAACCAGCATAAAGCTAACCAACCAATTCTAACTCACTTTTAAAACTTCAACAACCATTCAACCACCTTCCAACATCCATATAATACCGACTATAATAAATTCTGCTAGCATCATGCATCTTTGTAAGAAAACTGATAGCATTGTGTTTGCATTCATAATTATCTTTCGGAAACACATAACAACTAGGTCCTCCATGGAACTAAATGCAACAAACTACACAATTCATCACTGAGTAATACTGAATGTTAAAACAAATAATGCATCACCAAGTGATGGTGATAATCCAGTGATATGAAATAGAAACATTAAAGAATTAAATGGGTAAAGAAATTGGATGATTACCAGTTGTATCAAAGAAAGCCCCAATTTTTCCACTTCGAACTTGTCTGAAGCTTGAAATATATTTCCTGAAACAATATCACAAGAGCATTTAAGGTGAACAGGATGCATCCTGAAACGTACATAATAACATGGAAAAAATATAATATGGGAAGGTATGTAAGAGCAAACCATCCAGTTGAACTGCGGCGATCGTAATTTCTTATTGTATCTTCCAACTTTAGAGCCTCCAGCACATAGGTCATATACTCACTGCATAATTAACTCTAAATTAGAGAACATGGATGTGACAACTGATGATGCTTTCACTTTTTGGCACCAACAATCTATAGATAATTGTTTTGTGTTACTACATTCACAACCATGTATTACTGTAACCAAAGCACCTGTCTCGACCGTCCTGTCATATCATGTGCATGACTGAAAAGGTGACCTGTTAGCAACTATGCATAAAAAGGGTAAAATAAATAAAACCCTGGGCAATTGATCACGTGTGTTCCAATCTTCCTTAAAGGAGGAAGCTAATTTTGCCTTATAGAATATTAGCAAAGAGAGAGTGAGGGGAACAGGGAACAGACATTAGGTGCCTTTCCTTTTTCTAGCTTCAAATTATCTCAATAGTTATGGTATAAATGAGTAAAGAAAAGAACGTCAAAATTTGAGTACATTACAAAAATTTTTAGTTAGAATCTGAGTAGGAAAAGAGATGTGATGCTAGGGGGGCCTGTTTGATGTATGACTCAAAAGCAATTTCCAATTCAATAACATGAGTTGCATTCTTATTATTTTAATATTCCAAAACTGGTTTAATAGAAGGGGAAAAATTTACAGAGGAAGAAACGTGTAGAACTTATTTCTAATAAAGTTTGAGTCTAGCTTAAACAAACAACTCAGAATATGATTTTTTTTTTATTTTTCTAAATTTGCACGATATTTTAAAATTTTATTCAAAAGCAGTTTGTGAAAACATTTTAGCCAAATGACTATTCTTCAAATTTTTTGTATCCCTAGTCTTCAAAAAAAAAAAAAAACACACCCACACCCACCCAAAGAATTGTATTTGAAATCCATATCAAATGGAACCTAAGTTTGCAACAATCTGTGCAAGGCCTAAAGAACTCCCCAACCGAGTGCCACATGTAATTCAATTTTCAATCTTAATCTAAGTGGGGATGAACCTTTGAGAACAGCTAAGAAAGTCCATGACAAGGAGCAGACTGACATTCCAAGTACAAATAGGAAAATGTGAAGACTTTGGCAAGTACTCAACAGAAGGTAACAAGGTATGAAAATAATGAATGTTGAAGTTGCAAGCATAAGAGGAACTATGAACACTTAAATACAAAGCTTGAACTTCATGATTCAATGCAATCCATTGTACCTTTTATACCGATAATACTCTTCTCTAGCTCTGCGGAGATGACGCCTTAGTGTTGCCATTGATTTCTCATCTGTATCGTAGTCCATATCATTTTCCCCCAATCTGCCACCTTGTGGTTTAAAGGATGGATCTTCTCTAAACTGGTATTGGCATTTAAAGTATTAATCTGAGCACCCGATTGGAACCAGTGAATTTTGAAAGAGAAGAAAGCAAGTTGTACCATTTGAGTTAGCATATCATCAATAACATTCATGTAGGGTCTTAGAGGATCACGCTTGGACATTTGATTTGATGTTGCTTGAGCTACCTGTCGAGATGAATCACCATTAAAACAAAACTGCCAATAATTGATACCATGTGTCTTAGCAAGTTAGAATTAAGATGAGAGAGCCCTTTTCTATCGTGATATTGAATCGTTCTCTAAGAAGTCCTTAACAACAGACTAAAATTGTCAAACATTTTGTGGACTATAAGGAACTAAAAGATAGCTACAGAATGAGAACACAGTGCCATAGATCTACTGATATGGCCCTAAATATGTGGTCCTTTTAGCTTTCAAGGCAGTCAAGTATGATAATTTATCTGTGTTGAAAGTCTTTATGTAGGTGAGCCCATACTTTCCTACTTTTCCGTAATGATTAGAATAAAGTTTTATGAAAGAAATATAAACATGAAAAGTACAGCCAGCAGAGAATAAGACACTTGTTTACTTGGTTGTATGAGTTATAATTTCAAATCAATAAGCATGTTTGTTTAATTAGAAATACAATGGACATTTTCCAGAAGCAAAATGATCTCTTCAAGCAGAATTATATAGCACGGTTAATGTTATCTAAAAGACTAAAATAGCACAGTTCCCATGATCCAAGAATTTAATGAATCAAGGACAATTAAGCAAAGTAAAACATTTTGTATGCATATCAACGTATGATAAACAAACCACAAAAAGACGATAATACATATAAAAGAAATTAAGAAAAAATTAGAACAAGAAGTTGAGATTATGTAGACTAAACTGAAATGAAACTCTAAACTACAACATATGGGACGTACCATTAACATAATTTTCCACACTGATATACTATAATATAGAGAGACAAGAACTTACCACAATAATATTTGAAAGATCTTGATGGGCATCATCGAGTTTCACCGCCATTTTGGCAATTTTATGAGAAAGAACCTTTTGACGAATGGTCCAATCTGCATTTCTCCAACTGCTTTTGGGAATTTCACTCAAGCCAAAGCCAAGAAGAAATGCACCAGTAACAAGCCCAAAAGTATTTGAGCAGGCCATAGCTAAACCCAGAATACCTGTGCTCCTGTTAATAGTGATCAACCAACAAGAGATGAAAACATATAACTGAAACAAGAGAAGAAAAATTGACATATATACCATAAAGAATTCATCATATGTAACAGTTTGTGCAGCATATTTGATTAAAAATAGCATATAGCAATAAGGCAAATAATTATTTCTTTCATATTTATTTCAGTAAATGGAACCATGATGCAGGTGCTGAGAATGTTAATAAACAATTTACTATATATCTCTAAAACTTTGAGAGAAGGTAAAATCAGACAAGAAGAAACCAATCACATGAAAGAAAATGAACTTTAGGAAGGCGAGACAAACCCTGTTTCGTGCATCATGATCAAGAGGATAATCCCAAAAAGGCCAATGGATCCCACGATTAAATAGAAGATGAGGTTGACATGCACACTAGTCTTCAATCTTTCTGCCACAGAAAAGTCACCAGCATCTTCAAAACCCTGGATAAGGGGCACCACAGCCCTGTTTAGAGATAACATAGTTTAATAATGAGGCAAAGTGTATCTATGATCGATAAAACCAAAGAGAAATGTCTATAAGAAGAACTATTAGTGCCAACTTATATAACAAAAAGAGAACAAGAAGACAGGCCATCGTATAAGAAAGGCACTGCCATAAATACGATGATATGTCGTCCTACAATTAGCTGTGCAGTCCAAAACTATGATTCATGATAAAGGAGGTCAAAATTACACTCAATGATTGACACTGTGGCTAATTCATAGACTTATGAAGGAAAAAGATCTGTGTGTGTGCACACAAGCACATACTTGTAAACTCAGTGCAGAAAACAGCAAATGACAGAAAACTATCCAGTAAGTATGTCAATCAGACTAAGAAAAAACACTAAGTGAGTTCACTCCACTTTATATTAACTGTAAATTCAGCCAATAGTGCTAGTTAAACTGCTCAATTACAACTTGGTAAATATTTTCAGATATTAATATCTCACAAAGAATTCTACCTACAGTGGCTCAAAACAAACTTTCAGATAATAACCCATTTCTTATCAAAACAAATAAAGGATTCTTAAATGCTACAGGATACAGTAAAATAAAGTTCAGAAATGATTGAATAATTTCAAGGAGATGCCCATGATTTGTAGCATCGTAACTAAAGAAAAAAAAGCAAAATGACCAAAAAGAGAAATTCATAAATGTAGTATATAAGTTAACATATTGCATACCAAGTAAGGAAAAACGTACTCCAATATGACCAGCTCCAGAAAAAAGAAATACCTCCATTCCCAGTAAAATTTGGTGGATGCGAAATTGTCTGTACATGAACGAAAGAATCTAATCAGATTCATAATATTAAACCAATCGATATATCAGAGAAATGCTCCAATCAATCATGACACACTTACAAAATCCTCATAAAAGAACCACATTACAAAATTTCTAGATAAACTTGCTTAACTCCCCAAGACTAAAAAAATCATTGCCATAAAACTGATATCAGCTAATCCTCATTCAACAGCTAACAGTAATCCATAGTCAATAAATTAAACTACACCCCACAAATTACGTACAATTAAAATAAAATATTTGCAAATCTAATTAAGCCTACACGTAATCCTAAGCCGTGAGTCTCCAAAACTGAAAATTAGAAAATAAAATAAAACTAACTAATTCTAACTTTATCACGTATCACAACCAAATTAACACCAAATTGAGATTCGAAAATCAAATTTTGATATCGTAAGAAGTTGATGATATACCGTCCAAATATCGGCGGGGACAAGGATGATAACGGAGATAGAACAGAACCAGGTGTATCCAACGGTGAATAGCACGTAACGAGGAACCTCCGGCCCAGCGAAGTACATCAACGTCAGAACTACCATGCCTAGGGTTAAAGGCAAAGAGATCAGGTAAAACACCCACATCTTAGCTTCTCTTTATCTCCGTAAAATTTTCTTTTCTTCTCTCTAGTAAATTGAAACACTAAGGAGAATCCAATGCCCCGCCCGACCTGATAATAGCAGTGAGTTTGATCCTTTGGCGATCGGGACTGCGTTCGGGTTAGGTTGCGGGCTGGTGGGCTGGCGATTCGTAGCGAGGGTAGTTTCGCTTGCCTCTTTTATTTTATTTTATTTATTTTTTTTGTGCCTTTATTGGTACGTTTAATTGGTTTCTTCGTTGTTCCTTCTTTTATGGGACAGCCATCAGAAAGACTCGAGTTTGCTATGTGGTGTTGACCTATTGCATTCTCGTTACCGAGGTTATCAAAAACGTGATTTTAATTAAAATCGTTTTCTATTTAAAAAAACGGAACATAAAATCAAAACGTAAAAACGGAATGTAAAAACAGAATTTTTAATAATATATAAATAATAAAATATTTAAAATATTTTTATAAATTAATAAAATCGGTTAAAATCGATTAAAATTGATCAAAAACGGTCAAATATTTTTACTGTTTTACTGTTTTCGATTTTAATTAAAATCGAAAACGTTTTCTTGTGAAAAACGTTAAAAACGTAGTTTTTACGGTTTAAAAACGCGATTTTGATAACAATGGTCACAATCAATTACAAAAAATCACGTTTGTTGTATTTTAAGTGAATTTAATAATTCTATTGAATGTGAGATATCCAAAAGTTTATTTGCAATAGTTTTATAAAAGTTTAAAAAATAATTTTTATTTAAAAAAAATTAAGATAATTTTTTCATTATTTAATATAATAAATAATATAATTTTTTTAATAAAAATTATAGTAAAAAATATTTATTTGATTAAATTAAAATATTTAAAAAATATTTTTATAATGAAATAAATATTATTTATATATTTAATAAAAAAAAGAGAAATCTCCTTTTTTATTTTTATATATTTGATATAATTTTTAATAAAAAAATTAAAAAATAGTAAAAAAAACTGAATCAAACATATACTAAAAGGCAAAATTTATTATATAAAAAAAGAAAGCAAGAAAAATTTTCCGAGAACTTTGTTTTCGGGTAAGCTTCAAATCTTAGTCAATTCTGTTCTTCATAGGTTATGGCCATACGTGTGGATTGAGGACTACCAGACATTTCCAAAAGGTGACCCAGCAAATCAAAATTCAGAACACATAGGCTTGTTTGACAAGTAACCCAAGTTTCGGAAGGTCAAATTCTCCTCCTTTCCAAATTTATTTATTTATAACATGATAAAATAAAAAATTTAACTAAATATAATAATAATAATAATAATAATAATATAGTTTAAAGTAACCTTAAATTAATAGAGTATTACGTTTTAGTGTGAGAATTATTCGTAAACCCTTCTCATGGTTAATAAAGAATGACTTAGTTGATGAGGTATAAGGACGATGTAGCTATTGTTGAATGAAGATTTTTCCACCAGAGAACAACTGAATGTGTGACTATTTTCGACGAGCTTCCACCTCCTACGTTTATAAAGACAACAAACATTTATGGAGTGACATCGAGAGGGGTTTCCGATGGAGAAACTCCGATGTCTAAGTTAAAAATAATACGGAGAAAAAAGGAAATAGATTTTCATCGAAAACAGTAGAAAGAAAACCAAAAATGACTTAAAAATGAAAAAAAAGTGTGTGGAATCTGTTACCCCAAAGCTACCAAACGGAAGTATATATTTTGAGTGTGAACTTTTGGTGAAATTCCTGTCAAAATGACGAAAATTTGAGAGATTCCGAAAATAAAATCCCAAAGTTAAAGAAGAAGTCGTCCGAAAAAAGAAAAGTCCCCCCAAAAGTCTGAATCCCCTTTGCAAGTTGAAGGAAGTTGTCTTATGTAGTTCCTCCCTCCAGAATAATGACTTGATATCGGAGAATGAGAAGGATTTGACGTCTGACATGAGATAATGTGCAACCGAATTTCATTGATGACGCTGACACATCTACAGGGGTTAAGCCTGACACTGTATCATCACTTGAAAAAATGATTTGAGGATGGGACGGATATATTTAAGGGGCCAATTGTCAACAACCATTATCATTTTTTATATGAAGGAGGAGACATGTGTTGGCTGATCAGGGATTGCTTGCAAACTAGTCTTGAGAAGCTATTCGGATCTTTGAGGAGATGACTTATCTCATTCGATGCTTTCGGATGCCTGAGACGTGCTATGGATGACTGCGCCATGCCTGAGAAGGTATTTCAATCCTCGTGGCGCCTGAGACGATGAGAATCCTAAGGCGTCATTAATTATCCTGAGATGTCGCTTACCTGGGACGAAAATCATTGGGGCCATAAAATCCCTGAGAAAAGGGATTCTCGAGGTGGAATTTGCCTGAGACCATATATTCTCTGAGTAGAAAGATACTTGAGACGTGTTGTATATGAGACGGAGTTATGTAGGATTACCCCTGATCACCTGCATGTACCTTATTGATGAGATATCCATGTATCACCCTTATATTTTTTTTCTCCAATCATTATGATAGATAGTTGTATTATATTATTTGATCGTTTATTTAATATATATATATATATATAAAATAATTTGAAACAAATTGATCATAAAAATGGACATCATCAACAAGAGAAAATTTTTTTAAGATATTTTGGTAATGTAAGGTAGATGCATGATATTCTATCAGTAAAAATAGTTTTAAAAAATGTATATATTGTTAATTTTTTGGAGAACTAGACTCTCACCATACCAACAATTAGTTTGGTAAACTCTATTGAAAAACAAAACAAAAGAAAAGTTGTGGTGCTTGTTAAGATTTGACCACTTTAATTGGAAGACAATTGAATTGAGGAACTAGACTGGAGTTGGTGTAGTAGTCAAGGGTTAAAACTTACAAGGAAACCATTCATGGATAAGACCATTTGACTGTGAAAAAAAGTAGCCCATAATATACATGTGTTGTTTTCGGAACACAAAAGAGCATGGAATAGAGATTTGACCGATGAAGATTTTGAACAAGATCGGCTTACTAATCTAATGGACTGCATTGACCAGGCCTTTTCTGAGGAATATCCGAGCTGAAAGTTGCGTTTCTCATGCATTGTATTGCAACAATGTGTGCAAAGGTGACATGATATTCACGAAGGAAGTTGCATGTTTCATGCCTTTTCCTTATTAAATAACTGTATTTTGAGTTTCAAAATTCAGGACCAAAATTGTGATAGATTGTGCATTCAAAACAAAAGATATCTACTTCATTGTATTATGTGCTCAAAATTAATAATATCTACTTAATTGTTGATATATGCCTTAAAATAGACAATTTATGGCATTTTCTTAACGAAGTTGTCTTTGTTACCCCATGTACGAATGCTTACACCGTAACCATATTTTTGATGCGAGATTAATTAAAAGTCTAACAATTAAGATTGCAGGTAGTAACTATAACGATATGACACCATATCACAGCAAATTCCTCGTTCGCAAGGACAATAAGCTCGACCCTTCTGGGCTTGGCCAAAAACTTAATGAACTTCGTTTATATAATGGCATCTCAATGCATGAACAATAACAACCGCTAGTAGTTAAGAGGTCATCTGAAAACGCCTTAATGCAATCAAATTCAAATCAGCTTAGGAGTTCTCACCTTGACAGATGAAAGAAAAATCTCATCACTAACCAATATTAACTTTTCGAATAGTCCTTCATATCATTGTTTTGCCATAGCTTTCTGGCACTGATGAAACAGAAATACTTGAAAAGAAATGGAGTCAGACCAAGTTGCTTCCTAACACATTAAACATGTAACCTAAACATAATGAAAAAAAGGACTAGGCTACGTTACAACCAACAAGCAACAACACAAATTTCAAATTGCTCACACAAAACTTAAAAACTCTAACATAAAACCTGTAATTTTGGCTGTATAATAGTTAATCCTTGCAAAATAGTTTGTTACAGAAGCGAGGAATTCCTTGTGTGAAATCAAACGGTTGAAAGAAACCATTCCATAAAACCATTGGGATTAGCACTCAAAAACTTCAATCTCATTATTCATTGGTCTGTGCAGTTTCTTTTCAGTGTTTTTGCCGGGTAAAAAACGTTTATGATTTCGCTGCCAAATTTTCAGAGACTAAAAAGTTAAATTTTGCTTTCTCAGCCAAGCACATTAGAAAAGTATTGCTTTCGGATCACACTTCATTAACCACATTATAACTTCCCTCACAGTTCCAAGGGTCATGCAGACTTGATCAACTAAGATCGGATTGGAAGTTAAGCTAATTTAATTATGAATAAGTTGTTTCGACTTTTGCCCATTGAGTTGTTGCAATTTGATTTAAAAATTTTCCATTATCTTAGGGATATTTGCTTCTTTTGATCTTTTCATTATCCTGTTGCTGCTACATAGCAACTTGTCGCTTGTTGCAAAGCAGACTTAGCTTCATTAACAAATAAACTATTCTCTAGTATTTCATTTTAGCTTTGTTTTGGTATTCTAGTTGAATCAACAAACTAGCTACCTTATTTGTTCTATTCTGGCATTGTTAGCAAATCACAGAATTGAACATTCTATCCTATTGTATTTCTCCTTGCTTTCCCAGTGAATCTTCATCACTTATTAATGGACTCATATAAAACATGATGGGTGATGGAAAATGACATGGATAAGTGCTAAATAAGGCAATAAGACAATTATTTCAAAAAGCAGCTAACATAAGTGCTAAAGGGTTTATGACAGCTACACTTAATTGGTAAAAAAATATCAACTTGAGAAAATACACATCGTTCAAATGGACATGCAGAGAGGCATTTACATGTTAACCAATACTGACAGAACTTGAAGCAGCAAGATATTAGGTAAACCTCAGACATTTGAGAGTAGTTTGAAGTAGAGAATAATGTACAACGAAACAGAATGAATGGCGAAGGCATGCTGCCAGAAGCGAAGTGAGGAAGCCTCCTTTACTGCATAACCCCTCAAACTTGCATTGCTCCCCATAAAATGGCACTTGGAGTTGTGTACTGCAACAGAAGCACAAACCTATACATCGAATCACCATTGACAAGCAAATGCAGTTTATCGGCCAATGTAACAATCCCAATTCCTATCAAAGGAAGCACCAATAGCCTTGCTACTATTATGCCGATCATAGTTCAAGACCCAAGGGTGGAATCATTTGGTCCATCAGCAAGCATACCCCCAAGAATTAGCATCACAGAAGGAACCATTGCACCAGCTAATATGATGTGAGTACAAGCATGGATGGCAAGAGGAGAGCAACGGATGAGCTAACATTACCTGAAGGACCAATTACAAGA
>JAVXUL010000020.1:8433619-8448869 GCA_035590515.1 Trichilia minutiflora
TCCGATTTTAACTAAAATCGAAATCGTTTTCTTGTTAAAAACGTTGATTTTACTGTTTAAAATCGCGATTTTGATAATAATACATAACACAACAGTTTATAGCATTAATTCATGTATAAAATTTTATTGGGAATATGTATGTGTATGGTACATTTAAATGTCAATTATGGGTAACAATTGTTTAAGTTAATATAGATAGGATTTATTTATTAATTATTTTAGAATTATAATTATAAATCCAATTTACTTATTAAATAAGTTATGTAATAGAATTTATTTAAATATAATTAATAAACGAGTAATATTAATGCTATGATATTATACAGTGTAATTAAATTATATTAGTTAATTTAAATATTTTTTACAAAAAATAACTCATTTAAATACTAATTTAATTTACTTAACTTTCGTATAAAATTTTACTTAATTATCTAAAGTAAATATAATATTATTTAAAAGTAATTAAAATATATGTAATTAATAATCAATAATCAATATTATTATTCGGTATGAAAGAAGAAAGAGATTAGACATTTTATTTTAACATTTATGTTAACTACAACATTGACATTTGACCTCTTGAACATTTGAATACTCGGTAGACAATAAAAATCAAAACACTGGAAAAGTCTGTATGGGTTAAAAATTGATTGTTTTTTTAATTCACCGTTTGTCATAACACGATCATATGATTGGGAATCTTGCAATATTCTAATACTATTGAATAACAACTATTTATTGATTAAAGGTTTGTGATTTGACGAATAAAAATATTGAATAATTATTTTTAAATTAATTTTGTATTCGATTTTAAATATATATATTTTTAATAAGAATACGACATAATCAAAAAAAATTTAATCAATATTCATGATCTTTGGATATATTAAATAATTATGATTAATATTAATTTTATATTTAACTGAATGTTACGTTATAATTAAAACATCTTAATAATTAATATTATATATATATATAAAAGAAATATTCGTAATTTTATATGATATTTTTTTATATATAAATATCATACTTCATTAAGTCTAATATGCAGTAATTTTATACAATTTAATTTATTTTATTTTATTTAATTTAATACTTACGATCAAACGTCCACAAATGCTAAGAGATAGTTAGTCTCCACTTTCCCGAGAAAATGAAGTTCAAAGAAGGAAAAGAGAACCCCACAGTTAGTTAAATTATTGTGGCCGAATCATTACCCAAACCCCAAGTCAAAGGGAAACAGTTTCTTATTTCTTTTTAAATTTTACAATTTACATATTTTAAATTGTCATTAAATTTCTTAATTTATATATCATGAGTTTCAAAGTTTAGTTTTACCTAATAAAGAGAATAATTCAATCAAACGTCAAAATGGAATCCTAATTCAATGGAAACTATTATCATAGCATAAAAGAACACATAATACTAACACAAATGAAATTGAAATCTTGGCATGGGATCAATGGTTCATTTTCCACATTCATCAGAATTGGAAGGATGCATAAAACTGTTGCTATTTTTCAAAACTAGCTAGGGACCATAGAAGACTGCAACATTGGATTTGGAACCCATGCACCCATGCTGTGGTTCACTAGTTTTCTGTCTTCTCTTCCCTTTTCTTTTATTTGATAAATTGATCGTGTGTAATTCAAATATTATTCATCAATATTTTATAGCCCATTAAATATAGATATTTTTTATATATAAAAATTTTAATTTATTAAATTAGAGATAGAAATCAATAAAATTGATTTGTCATCATATTCGATATTCGAAGAAATATGACATATAAAACCTACAATAAAATTGATCTATCATCACGTTCAGAGAAACTGTATAGATAAAATTCACGATTTGATCCTCTTAACAATTTAATAAGGTGATTTTTTGGTATTCGAATCTGAAACTTCTTAAAAGTTCAGATCTTTACCATCATATTAAACTTTAAAAAGATTAAATATAGACATCAAAAATAAAAATAAAAGTACACATAACTATTTAAAAAAAATGACTTATTTAAACTACTTTACAAACAATCCAATAGAATTCTCAAAAAGATTATTATTATTATTATTATTATTATTATTATTATCAATTGCTTTCATGTCAAATTTTGTTCACTAAATTATAATTTTTATGTACCATCGTTTGCTTATGTTTGGAGTAACCATAAAATACCAAAATACAACCAACCACTCTTCTTCAAAAGGAGTAAACATAATACAAGGAATGAAACATCAAACATCCATGTCACCTTCGGGAATACTGAAACCCATAATGAATGTAAATAATTAAAATTTTGAAATTTTTTATTAAATAGTTTCAAATTTGTTGTTATTATTTCGTAAGTTAAAATTTTGAACATTATTTTAATTTTTATTTTAAAAAGTTCAAATTTTATTTTGATAATTGTGACATTACATGTTATGTAATATTCTTATTTCATTATATAGGATAGAATGGCTCCAATAAATTTATAAAGTCATATTGATTGGCTTTAGTTTTTTTTTATTATTATTATAATTATCAAGTAATTTTAAAATAAAAATTTATGTATTAAAATTTTATTAGATAGATATAAAATAAATTAATAAATTCATTTCACATAAGAGGTACTCGATAGGTAGTTATCATATGATATAAAATTTTACATTCCAATTCATTTGCGGCCAATTTGACGATGCAATAAAAATATTGCTTATTATTTGTTTATTTATTATTTTTGCAATGATTTTATCTTGATGAGAGCATAGAGTGGTGTTAGAGTAAGGAAAAGTTTAGGTAAAGAGTAATTTTCGATAGACTTTTAAGGATGATTGACGATAGAAATGAATTGAGTCTCACGTTTAAATACAAAAAAAAAATTATGACTTATATATATGAAGTTATAATTAATATGTTAATGAGACATCCTAAGATGTATTTGAATCCATTATCAATAATAAAAACATGAATTATAGGGATTGGGTCAAAGCAAATAATATCATTAATAAATATTGAGCTTGGACCAGATGTTATAATATGATATCAGAACTGACTCTCCTTTAAGAAATTGGAGAGCCTGTAATGACTCGATTCTGATGAGAGTGAAGAGTGATACCAAGATGAGAAAAACTCTAAATAAAGAGTGGCTCCGACAAGTTTCTAAGAATGGATGGAGACAGAAATGAATTGAGTCCCATCAATTTCTAACAGAATTCTAACAATTAATAGGGATAAGAATGAATTGAGTCACACATCAGAATAAGAGAGATAATTTTTATTTTATATATATTAAATTAGAACCAATATGTGAACGAAGTCTTTCGGAATAAGTTTGAGCTCATTATTAAAAATAAAACTATAAAACCCTAAAAATTAAACTAAACCAGATAATATCATTAATAAATATTAGGCTAAATATTATAATTTCACATTTATATGATTATTTTCTATATTATTTATCATACATACTTTATATCCTTTTTGCCATTTTATTTGTTTAAAACATTTTTAAAATGCAATTTAAATTGTTTTTTTAATGTTAATATCAAGATTTTTAAATCTCATATTTTTATATTATTTTAAAAAATTTTACTAATTCAACCTATTTGCATGGCAACAACAAATTTTACGTATCAATTTCTTATGTGTAAAACCATTGTTAATTTAATATATAAAACTTTTTCAACGATTAAAATAAAACGGATAAAATAAATGATATTATTCTAATTTATATGAGAATATTATATATATAAATTCTTACTTAAATTTTATTTATACAAACAAATATATGATAACATTGTATTAAAATTTTCAAAATATTATATTATGTTACGTTTACAAATGAAATAAATACTTTGGAGTTGTCCGTCACGATTATTTAATTGATTGTTGGCCAGCTTCGTATTTAATTTGACAAATGATTAAACACTAAAGCCTCAATAATCTTGTGATCCACATTTCTTATATCCAATTCCAAAAAATAATTAGTTAAAAGATAATGAAAAAGTTTGAAATCATATACAATAATCATAATAAAAAATTAAAAAAAATTTTTTTGAAGAAAATAAATTAAAATATATAAAGCACAAAGTTGTCCACGTGATTTTATAATTTGACAATAATTGTATCTTTCGCTTGTTAAATTTATATATTTTATAAAATTAAATTTTATTTAAAATTATACTATTATTATCGTCTATGGATACCTCAAATTTTTTAGGTGAAGATTTTAAACATTACATATATTTTTAGTCATTTTGAATAAATAACATAAGGTTTTAACATTGTACTATGTTGATATAATTATAATCGTACATCCCTTCTAATGGCCTATAAATACAGAAAGAAAACTCAGAGTATTATAGATTTTTCAATAATAAAACTTCATTATTTAAATTAGAGACTTAAAATTAAGAGGTGATAATGTATAATAGTAAGAGTTTAAACTATTTAAGATTTTATTAACATCAATAAAAAGAGAGAATTTTGTTGCATTAAACGTGTAAAATGACATGGATTTTGAACTTTTAAAACTTTGATCTCAGTCGATATTTATAATTGTTGATAGTAAACTTTTTCATAATGAGGATTTCGAAATAAGAATGATCGGCATTTTTAGAAGGATTTACAAGCAATCTTTGTATAATAAATTACTTTATAATTATTGTTTATAAGTCAATATCAAATTAATGGTTATTTTATAAGTTGTTACCTCATCGCAACTAGGTTATATGAAAACCTTAAATATAACTTATACATTTAGAAATTTTTATATGCAATCTTAAGGTTTCTGCATGTTTTCCTCTTGCGATCTTCCATTTTTGATTTGATGGTTTATAATTGGTAGGGCTAGACTTCTCAACCTCTTAAGTCAAGATTTAAGTTGGTATGAAATATACTTCTCATCTACTAATTTTTTACTTTTGAATAAAACCAAAGGGAAACCATAGATAATCCCCATTATAATATGGGAAACCATAGATAAAAATGAGTTAAGAGTTAAGTATATTTTTACTTCTATATCTTTCACCAATAATTAAAGAAAGAGTTAAGAAATAGTTATATAAATAGTTTTTCTTTCTTAATTCTTTTGTGAATAATTTTTTTTACTTTTTATTACATATAATAAATGGAGACAATTATGTATAACTTGATATAATAAATAAATAATTATAAAATTTTTTATAAGATAATATTAAATGATTTGATTTATGATTTTGCGTTTTAGAATTGATCCAATCTAGAATCTAAATCATGAATAGCATTTTAAAAAATATCAATCCATAAATTAATTTAAATTTTTTTTAAATTAATCTAAATTATAAATTTTTATAATTTGAATCGATTTGAAAATACTCACCTCTATAAATACATGCTTAATTTTTACCTTGACTATCATCATTATAATAAAAAATTTTATTTTAAACTAATATAAATTAATTAAGTTGGGCCTATTTTTTGAGACAATGAAGTACGATTAGATATTGATTCACTTTTATATGATTTATCTATCATTTAATAAACTTATTTAATATATAAATTCGTATTTTGATAACATATTTTATGAGATCCATTAAATACAAATTTTACCCATTTAAAATATTTGTACAAGTTTAATTTGGGGTTATAGGGTGGTTTACATTAGATAAGGAAGTTCAAAATATATTTAACCTTATTCATCTTTTTATTTTTTTAAATAAAAAAAAATTAATTTAGTTATTTTTAGTATTTTATAAATGAAAATTATATTCTTCTAAAGTTTTTAATTAATATCTATAAATTCAATTTCTTAATTTTTTTTCTAACATTAACTTAATACCTCGTGATAATAACGAGTAAAAGCTAATTTATAATATATAACAAAATATAAATTTAGATTGTAATATGGTAATATATAAATAATATTTTTAAACAGATTCAAAAGTGATTCGTATGAGAATTAAATTAATATAACATAAATATCTCAATAATTATTAAATAGGTGACAATTTCAAAGTTTCAAATCATTAATTTTGAATATGTTTGTGATCCAAACCAAATTGTCAACCTTTACCTTCGGTTAAAACTTAAAATCACATTCAAATATTAAAATATAAAACACGTAATCACCTACACCAAATTTATTGAACGAAATAAGAATTTATTTGTAATTATTATATTTTTATTAATTTAAATTTATAATAAATGTAATAATTGATGAATAATTTTATATTAAATAAGAATATAATGAGTAAAATAATAGACAAATAATTTTATTTGACAATCAGTATTTACTATCCATAATCTACTTATATTTCACATTTCATTGTTTATCATAAAAATAATGAACTGAAAATTACAATATCTCAATTTTGTACATATATTAAATTAATTTTTATTAAATATAAAGAAATAACAAATAATTTTTTTTTTATTAGTTTAATTAATAAACTTTATTAAAAAATTAGTAAAAAGTCACCAAATCAAACGTTATATATATAATATAAAAAATTTAACTTATCACCTTGATATGTGATCAGATAATAGGATATATTAGATGACTATTTAATATCAATTTTGTATTTAAATTTTAAATTTTAAATTTTATTAAAATATTAAGGATGAAAGATTGAAGACTTTCTCTTTAATTTATTTTTCTTACGATTGTTTAATATCGATTTTGAGTTGACATCGTTCAATCATTTTTATTATAATATTGCGATTGTTAAATTAAATTTTTTTATTGATTTGATACGTAATTTGAGTTGAGTTAATAGAAGTTTCTCGTATAAAAAAAATTAATTTATTTATTATATATTTTAATAATTTAATAATATAGATATGATTATGTAATAACATCAATAATTTTTGGTTATTAATAAAATTGAATTAATTTCTTACGAATAAAAAAACAAATCTGAAACATACAATTGACAAGTGAACTTGGAATGAATCTAGCATACACGCCGATTTGTTCAGTGTCCCAATATATCCTACATCAGATACCTACACTCAACACCATATCCCCAATCCAACGGTCAGAATTCAAAGACATCACCGTTGAAACAAACTATCAATTTCACAGTCGGTAGTCAAATCTACCCCGCAGCCACCAGACCAGCTTCGGACTTCGGTAACTCACTGAAATAGTAAAACTAAATTAAAAAATAAAAAATGTTAAAAAATAAAAAAAAGGGCATAATAATGAGCACATTTTTTAGTATTTAATTATAACAAAACAGAATTTCATGCCGACGTCTTCCCACATACATGAGCCATAGCTCGCATCCATAAAACAAGTCTACTACCTTCTCTCTCTTTCTCTTTGAAATAATTTCTCATTTCCCGATGGATGCGAGGTAGCAGCTGAAGAACGTAACCGTCTTCTTCATGTCTCAAAACGGAGTCGTTTCGCAAACATTTCGCGCTCTTGTCGAGAGCGCCGACCGGAAATTCGCTAGAGTACGGGACCTACCGTTGTACGGCAACCGATCCCAAAACCAGCATTATTTTCAGAAGGTATTCAAGGCATACATGCGTTTATGGAAGTATCAGCAAGAGAACCGGACGAAGCTGGTTGAGTCGGGGCTGAACCGGTGGGAAATAGGAGAGATCGCGAGCCGGATCGGACAGCTGTACTTTAATCAGTACATGAGGACCAGTGAGGCGAGGTTTATTATTGAAGCTTATGTGTTTTACGAGGCGATTTTGAGTAGGAAGTATTTTCAGGGAGCGAAAGTGAGGGATTTGGGAGTTAGGTTTAAGGAGCTGAGGTTTTATGCAAGGTTTTTGCTGGTTTCCTTGATTCTCAACCGGACTGAGATGGTCAAGTTTCTCATCGGCCAGTTCAGAGACTTAGTTGAAGATTGCAAGGCTAATTTTCGGGTAAATTGTAGTTAAATTTTGTGTTAGTAATTATTTTCCTTGGTGCGTTGGAGTGTTCTAGGCTCTGGTTGCCGTGAATATTTCAGGAATTTTTTTTAAAAAAGCTTGAACTTGATTTTGTTAGATTGTTGTTGAAGACAAGGTTAAATTTTTATTTTTGGTGGATTATGTTTTCAGCTGTGGAAAGTAATGTGTCATTTTCCGAATACGTGAGAGTATTGGGTTGCCTGACTAATATTAGGCTTTGTTTGGTTCGTAAGAAAATTTAGGGAAAAAGTTACTATTATTATTTTTAAATTGAAACTAAGACAAATGAAAGAAAAGGGACGGATGGTTTCACTTCCTACCGCTCTCATCTCTTGTTTATAAGTACATAGTGTTGAAGTGTTAATTTTTCAGTTCTAACAAATATAGATCAAATTTAGTTCATGATGGACGTTTCTGTAAACAATTTTGTTTTTAGCTTTATCTTTTTTTAAACTAATGAAATATGATGATTGATTTTGCTGTAAGATTAGATTCATTATTTTACCTTTTTCTCGTTATTTTTGGTTACTTTCAGGTATGTTTATGTTTGGTATGTATAAAGTTATGATGTTTTCTTATATGATTGATTTTACTTAGAATTGTTTTTATAAGAATCTACATTTGAAATAAGGTGACAAAATGGTGCTCCCTCAGATTGGACATTAATGAGAGTACTTTTAAACTATTTAAAAAGCTGTTTAAAGGGTTGGCAAAAGGAAGTGTGGTGCATTTGTATTTTGAGGCAGGCTGTTCTTTGCTGAAAACTTTTGACTCAAGTAGTTAATTGTGATCCTTGAAGGGGACAAGTAATTAATTGCGATCCTTAAAGTTCTTAATCCTGTTGGATTGCCTAGATAGTTAGGTGACTTAATTGTGATCCTTAAAGTTCTCAATCCTATTGGATTGCCTAGATAGTTAGGTGACTTGCAGATTATGGTCAAGTGATTTTTCGAGAGTAAGAGGGAGAGTGAGGGGACAATTCTCCTAAGTGGCATGAAAACTTGATAGGTCAAAGGGTGGTTATTGGAATTTGACGTCTGATAGCCATTTCTGACTTCTAATGTTTTCTTGAAGTGCCGTGGTCACCAGCATCAAATTTGATCTTGGATTTTGATTTAATTGGTTCAATTGACTTGATTTGTTTCATTGTTATACTTTTCTTGATCATTTGCTAGATAGGAATTAAGATTTGATTTTTGTAAGATTTTGTGTCTTAGATATTAGTTTCATCTCTGGCTAATAAGCATAATCAAAAGGGCATGACAATGTAGAAAATATTTGCTTTTTATACCAAATGATTTTCCCATAATTTAGGCAAACAAAGCATGTGTAGGTGGAAATAATCGGACCTTCAATGATGAAATTGAGGATGGGTATACTTGCATTCTTCCTTTTCTATTTTATAAGTGATAATGTTTGCTAAGACATGACCAAGGAATTTTGTTTTGTTTCTTTATAGGAAACAAACTTCAAAGAATGGAAACTAGTGGTGCAAGAGATTGACCGCTTTACAAAAGTTGATACAGCCTTCACAAAGATCAGGCCGTTGCGATATTGTGCTATGCTTGATTCTCATCCAGCTTCCCTTCCATATGTGGCTCGTTTCCATGCAAAGAAGGTTTTAAAATTGAAGGATGCAATCTTGACAAGCTATCATAGAAATGAGGTAATCAGCCCTGCCCCAATTGTTGCTTGTTATTATTCAGAAAGTTTGGCTATTAATACTGGGGATATTCCCTGCAAGTAGAAATCTCAGTTAGCTTTACATGTTGTTTTGTTTCCAGGTTAAATTTGCTGAACTTACTTTGGACACTTATAGAATGTTGCAATGTTTGGAATGGGAGCCAAGTGGATCTTTCTACCAAAAGCGCCCAGTTCTGCCCAATCATTCTGGTGCTTCTATTGATCATTCTGGAGCCTCTGGAGCAATAGATCTAAACTTCATGGCTGATATGACTGATCCAACTTTACCCCCAAATCCTAGAAAAGCTGTTCTTTATCGTCCATCTGTGACACATTTGATAGCTGTGAGTTTTAAAGCGATTACATCATTAAATTTGATTCTGTTAATGTGGTCTGTTATTTAAACTAGATAGCTTGCTTTGGCATCTGATTGATGGTTTTGGGTGGTTTATTTGCTTGCATCTATAGACTCTGCTGGTAACTGCACAACATATTTATTTGGTCTTGAGAAAATATGTTTTGACTCTTCTTGAATGTCATGTATGCAGATCTTGTAGGAGTGTCAACAATGTAATTGCCTTTACACGGCGTTTGTCTTCATATATTTTGTGTCTGTATTTGTGGAAGTGTTTAACTTTCTGTGGGGTTATTGATATCTTCTCTTGCAAAACGAAAGGTCTGCAATTGTTCATGTGTGTCTATATTTATATTCGTATAGTCTTTGTTATGGATTTCTAATTATCAAGATTGATGCTTGATTAATGATGCATTGACAGGTTATTGCAACAATCTGTGAGGAGCTCCCTCCAGAAAGCATTATGCTAATTTATCTATCAGCGTCAGGTTCAAATAAGTCATATGCCTCTTTCTTTTTCTTTTTTCCCACCATCCTTCTGTCCTATTGACCTCAATTATCAAATCTGCAGGAAAGGCTTGCCATAGTAATGTTTCTCGGGTGGAAAATTCTGGAGGATCAAGGATATCTTCAAATAGCAAAATTATTTCTCGGGTCTCCAACAAACAGAATAACTTTATACCTGAATATCATGTTAATGGGAAGAAAGAGTCAAGTGACTACTATGAAAATTATCTGTGTTTGGGTCCTCGAGGACACAGTGGTAGGTACCTGCAATTAATTTATTGCATGTGTAGTATTGTTAGGTTTAGTGAATGGGTTTACTATGTTCTGATCTTATATCTATTTTTTGCTTTCTTTATGCTTCAAAATTGAAGAATATTTTGTATTTTTTACTGCTTTCTTATATAAGTTTCGATTGAATTTTCAGGGTCAAATAACCTCTACCCTGGTGATATGCTTCCTTTTACTCGCAGACCTTTATTCTTGATTATTGATAGTGAGAACAGCCATGCATTCAAGGCAGGTTTGTCCTAACTTAGACTTTTCAGGAAAATTTTCTTTATCAATAGTGCTATGGAGTTTATGCAGTAGATTTTACACTCACATGTTGTATTGTGGTTATGATAAATTGATTTGCCACTAGTTCAGGAATTGGTCATATAGTCGAGGCTTGTTTAAGTTGCTCATAGACTGTCATTTTGAATATCCTTCGGGGGTAGCCTGTAAAAATTTTTGACTCTGCCTTATCATAAGTGGTGTTCTGTCATTGCAAGCTCTGGAAAAGAGTCACAGAAATAAGTGAATCTCCCTTCCCTACATTCCCCACTGCCATCTCTTATCTCTCGTTAAGCTATGCATTTGCAATGGCTGAGGTAGATACCTGTGTGCAAATGCAGCTGTTGCTGACTATTAAAGTTTCCCCTAAAATGTTTTGTCCAAACAATTTGTAAATTGGTCCATGCTTATGAAGTAGCTTGCTCTAGAAGTTGCTTTTCTGCTGTATGGGGAATTGAAAGTGATGGATGATCTAATAAATAAATAAAGAATTATATCATGCCAAAGTGCAATGAAAATTGTTCTTGATTGCCTTCATTATGCATTGTTATTGATCAGGAAGATCTTGCTCATTACATACTCACCAACTTGCACAAGGATTTGTGCAGAAGACTTAATTTGTATATTAATTTTATACATATAATTTTATTATCAGTAAACTTAAAGAATCTTTGTTCTTAGATGAAGAAGAAAGATTAGGAAATGAAGAGGGAATGAGAATTAAGAGAAAGCTTGTGAAAAACCAATAGGAGTAACAAGTAAAGGAACAACAAAAAGATAGGTTTATTTTCAAAATAATAAATGACATTAGGTTGTGGTAAATTTCTGTTCTCTCTCTCTCTCTTTTTGGGTGAAACCTTAAGCTTTTTTTAATGCCTAGCAGAAGACAGGTTGAGAATCTATAAAAAAGATTGAGTAGGTTGTAAGGTCCAATTTTAATTTTTTTAACTTTCAGGTCATGATTCTCTTTCAAGTTTTTTTTTTTTGAACTTTATTTATTTCAGAAGTGGTTCAAGGATAAAAAATGACATAGGAGTTAAGATGTGGGTGCTCTTGGTCCTCACTTATTTTATGCATCTGAATTTTCAAACTTACTGTAACTCTGTAAGCAGTGGCGGAGCCACGTTAGTGTTGAGGGGGGCCATGCCCCCCTCCCCCACCCCCTCCCCCTCCCACCCAACATTTAAAAATATATATATATAAAATAACATAAAATATAATTATTAATAATAAATAAATAATATTAATATTATTTAATTTCTTTTTGAATTAGTTGTATGAGTTAAAAAAACTCTTATTCATTTAATTAATTGTATTTGCATAGGAGTAAAAAAGTTTAATATATATTTTAATTACATAATTTTTTTTAAAATCAATTATTGATAATTTTCGTAATTTAAAAGAGTAATGCGTTCTTTTTGATATATTAGAATGTATTTTCATTTCTTATTAATAATGAATGTTTAGTTTTAATTATGATAATGTAATTTAATAATTTATTAATTTTTATATTTATATCAGTATATTTATTTTTAATTTTGGCCCCCCCCTAATATAGATTTCTGGTTTCACCCTGACTGTCAGAAGTTTTGCATAGATATATTAGCTTTCAAGTTAAAAATGAGATAATCTCTACGAATAAAAAGATGTTAATTTACTATGAATAACCGAAGAGGTGGTCCATGTTAAAGAAAGAATATGAGATCAGCTGTGAGCCTAGACCTATTGGGCTTAAACCTCATAGGGTACTAAATAACTCAAGACTTACCTGATATGTGTTCCTTGTGGGTTTGCAGATATCTGGAATTTTACCTAATATCAGGCCTTGTGTTCAATTTGAGGTTTAACCTAAAAAAGGAGAATTAATATAAATCAGCTAAGAGATAGAGGATCAGAAAGCAAATGGGTGTTCTATTTCTATATTTAATAACAATATGTAGATTTTTTCTTATGACTTTTATATTTAGGCAGGCTGTGACCTAAGGCCCTATTGTTGATTATTGAATGAACCATCTTGGAAATAATTACATGTCACGTACTAATATTAGCTGTAAAGCCTTTCCTGTTAGGTCTGTAGGTTCTTTTCTTCAGGCAAGATGAGAATATTCTCACTAATTAAGCTATATTGAGATACAATCCTGTTCCACCAATAAGATCGTTTTTGTTTGCCTATATATCGGGGAAGGAAATATTTGAAGGGAAAAATTTCTGTTTGTTTAGTTTTCAACCATATTCACGATTTTTGCCAAACATGTAGTATCTGTTTCTTTTTCATTTTTTTGGGCTATATTAATGTCATTTTTGCCTTTCGAAATTTTAATTTAATCTGTAGAGTTTCTTGCATGTGGTTTTCAAATGTTTTCCAGGTCTTACACGGTGCAGAGAGGGGAGAGACCATTGCCCTGCTGCTTTCACCTTTGAGGCCAGCTTTCAAGTATCCATCAAGTGCTGATACAGCACAGTATGGAAGTCAGTTTACCTTTTTCCTGACCGCACCTCTACAAGCTTTCTGTCAAATGGTTGGCCTATCCCCTTCAGATGATGATGCTGTAAGTTGTCTGCAAAACCTTTTGAATCTCTTAACTGTCAGTTTATTACAGTTAGTCTTATTTGCTTGTGACGTTCTACTTTTAGGATATTTGCAATGATGCGGAGAACATACTCTCCACTTCGTTCTCTGAGTGGGAAGTCATTCTTTGTACATCAACTAGCTTGGATCTGGGCTGGGCACAAGTTCTATCTGATCCATTTCTAAGGCGGCTTGTTCTGAGGTAAATCTCTTTTCATTTTATAAGAGTGGCAACTTTTGTTGGGTAAATTATTGATTATGCTTATAAGTTGGACCTAGTTCATGGGAGTATAATCAATCCCATTCCTCATGGCCTCAGCAACTGACTGGAAAAAATTTATAGACAGAAGTCCAAGAGTTTTTGTGTAAACATGATCATCGTTTTTGATACGGACTCTTGCTTATATGATATAATGTGCCTTGTCTCCAGATTTATATTGTGCCGATGTGTGCTTTCTCTCTTCTGCCCTCCAGAGGACAGAGAGCAATATCTGCCTGTTTGTCTCCCCGAACTTCCTTCCTCTGTCTCTCCAAAGTCTGAAGTTGTGCAGTCATGCATCCTGCGGCTTGCAGATCATCTGGGAGTCGCCAACTGTTTTCACTCAGTGACACATGATTAGGACCTCAAATGTCTTGCAAAATTTGTAATATATGCCGTATCCATATGGTGGTCTACTTTTCTGACTTGACGGAGCTAATACGATGTGGAAGTGGACCAGTTGGCATTTCCAGGCACTTCCATGGAATATAAAGGTGATGAACCTTACTCTGGTAGATTCAGAGAGCAAGTAATGTCGTGTGGTTGCTGCTGCCTGTTTTATTGCTAGTGCAGCTTCACTGGTTCTCGTGTTTAGAAGCTGAAACCATATGGCTTGCACCATTGATTCGATGTGGTGGGTGTTTGACAATTGAAAGTGTGTTTCTGGTCATTTCAGGTTCATGGTTTAGAGGGTCTCATTGGTTTATCGTTGATATTTTACTGTGTTAGATCTTTATGGATTAGTACTAATTCTTTTGTACCTTTGTAAAAGAAAATCAGATAGTCAAAATGAAATATATTTTTTTCCCCCCTTTTTTTACTACTGCGGTTGGCTATTATGTAAATCCAGTAGGAGATGATCATCATTGGGATTATAATCTTCTGAATTGGATTCACTTTTGTAATAGCCGCCATTATTTAGCTAGTCATGTACAGGAAGGTAATTAAAAAAAAGGGTTGGTGGGTTGTGAATAGAGAAAGAATTAAGAACAATTGCTAATATGTTATCTGTTGAGAATTTTCTCTTATATTGTCATTAGTAGGGGTGGGTGTTTACGGTTTGAATCGGTTTTGCGGTTTGGATCGGTTTGAGGTGAAATTTTAAACTGATTCAAACATTGCAGTTTGAATTTTATGCAATCCAAGTCAATTCAATAATATGTCATAAACTCAATAATATGTCATAAACCGTAATCGATCTAAATCGTATTATGCGGTTTGGATCGGTTTGAGTTCGCGGTTCGAACTTTAAATTTAAATTAAAATATTTTATTAATTTAGATTGAGTTAAAAAATAAAATTTTAAACCTTAGTTTACTTTTTAACTTAATTTTAAAATGATAAATTCATTAGTTAATAATAAAATATTAAAAAAATAATTAATGTATTATTTTATTATATAATATTAATATTATCATACAATAATATTAAGTATATTTAATATTTATTT
>JAVXUL010000020.1:8448969-8477314 GCA_035590515.1 Trichilia minutiflora
AGCTTGTTCCACAAAGTTCCAGCATGTGTTTCCTTGCTGATATGATTCAAAACATTATCATCTACAAACTGTCGGATAAACCCACACACAATTTTATGCTCAAGAGTCCAATCAGAATCACTCATGTTCTCGGGCTTCAATTCACCAAACACCGATAAATGCCAACGCTTCACATATAACAAATCTTTTATCTTGCCTTTTCAAACATGATAATTTGTTCCATTCAAACTAACCATTCTGTTTGTACTTGATTCTATTATTTAATTAAAATAATATAAACCAAGCTCTGATACCACTCTGATAGGGAAAAATTACAGAATTCTCTCTTTGATTGAACCTATGAAAAACCAAACAAACACACCAAATACAAATATGGATAGCAAAATAATGATCAACACAATCTAATTTTTAACGTGAAAAACCCCTCCAATGTGAAGGATAAAAATCATGGGACCATTCTAGGAGTCCATCCAAATCTTCACTATAAAACTTTAGGTACAAACCTAAATTCAATAGGTAGAAAACCTATCCCACAATGACTAATAATAATAGTGTAAACACTCTCAACAATAACAAGTGAAGATTAACCCCAAAACAACTCAGAAATTGGTAGAAAACAAATATTTCTCATCCAAAATAAGCACCTTCAAAATTGACTTCTAGGTCTGAGTTATAGTTATTAAAACGACGATAAAACCGTTAGATTGAAAAACTAGATGTCCTGAACGTACCTTTAAAATTTTAGCTTGATCGGACGGTGGATCGTTCTCCGATCGTTAGAAAACCAAAACCTATGCGCTGAAAATTTTTGCAAAAAATTTTACCCTTACCGTTGGATTTTTCTTCTGTCTGCGTCGTCACTATACGTTCTCTTTCTTCAATCTTGCTGTGTTACTGTATATGTGTGATTTTATTTTGCGTTTTCTTTTTCAATTTTTTTTTGCTGTATTGATCTATACTTCATCTCTACAGTCCGTAGGTTACACCGGTTTAAAGAATTTGTTGCCTGCGTCACCTCCAGTGATCACATTGTCGACCCACAACTCAAGCGCCTACGCAATACCCATCAAGAACCCACTTGTGAAACAAGCGCTTTGGCTTATTTGCAGCCCATGTCAAGTCAGCCAGAAGTTGACGAGAAAGGGCTGTTCGAGAAACTGAAAGAGAAATTTTGTGGTTAATGTGAGTGTTTTGGATGGATAAACAATGCGATGAATGATGAGGTAAAATCCTTGAATGACAACCGCACATTTGAGTTGGTAAAATTACCTAAGGGTAAGAAAACTTTGAAAAATAATTGGATTTACAGATTAAAGTAAGATGAGAATTTTTCATGTCCGCGATACAAGGGTAGACTAGTCGTCAAGATATTTAGTCAGAAAAAGGGGATTGATTTTGATGAGATCTTCTCTTCAGTTGTTAAGATGTCTTCTATCAGAATTCAGAATTATCAAGATATTTCTGAAGTCTCCAAACAAATGAAATTGAAATCATGTCACCTTAAGGAATAATGATATTCTTTATATTACTATTAAAAAAAATTAAACTTTTCAAATTTTTTATTAAATAGTTTTAATTTTTTTTTTGTTATTTTGTAAGTTAAAATTTTGAATGATTGTTAAAAAAAAATTTGTAATTTTACGATTAAAAAAATCAAAATTTATGTTAATTGATAATTGTAACATTATATGTTATGTAAAATCATTCATTAGAAAACCCCATGTGGTCTGGTGGTGAGATGAATTTGTGCAAATTTTGTATTTTAAATTTTATTTTTATTTTAGGATTTTTTTTCATTAAAGTATCAAAAGAGTCAAATAAAGAGTTTTATCCTATATTTGATATTATTGTGTATGATCCTTACATATACATTTTATAATTTAATATGACTTTCAAATAATTCGTATGGTCTCGTTTTCAGGGATTGCATCGATTTTGTGTATTATTGGATGTCTCGATAATAATTAGGTATAAGAATTTTTTTTGTATTAAAAAAAAATTATTAACTAGATTTTGAAATTTTAATAATATAATAAAATAATTATAATTCATCAAACGTAGTTAATAATAATAATAATAATAATGCATCAAAAACTTGTGCTTAATAAAGTTATGTTGTAAAATTTATATCTCAATTAATGTGGCGGACAATTTGACAGAAAAAAAAAATATAATACTATTTATTTATTTATTATTTTACTTTTATATAGTATTTTTTTATGCATGTCACTCAATCGTATATACTTTATATCTTTTTTATTTTAATTATTTTAGATATTTTATAAATGTAATTTAACTTTTTTTTAATTTTTAAAGTAATAGATATTTGAAACTCTTATTTTTATATTATTTTAAAAAAATTTTGCCAATTCAACCAATTTGCATGACCAGCACATTTTGTATATCAATTTTGTATGTGTGAAATTATTTTTTTATTTATATAAATTAATATGATAGTATTATATTATAATTTTTATAATATTTTATTATTTTACATTAATAAATAAGAGAAATACTTTCGAATTGTCCTTCACAATTATGTACTTGAGTGTTAGATTTAATTTGACAAATGATTAAACATGAAAGCCTCAATAATTTTGAGGTCCACGTTTCTTATTTCCAATTCCAGTAACAATTAATTAATTATTTAATTAATAATTAAAAAAAATTGTGCTGGGGTAACAAAAGTTTGAAATCATACATTGCCCTTAATTAGATCATAATAACAATTTTTTTAAAATTTTTTTTGAAGAAAATAAATTGAAATATGTAAAGCTCGAAGAGTAATCCACGCGATTTTATAATTTGACATTATTCATATGAGAATTAAATTAATATAACACAAATATCTCAATAATTATTAAATAATATTTCATAATTTATTATTTTTCATAAAAATAATCAACTAAAAATTACAATGCGCAATTTTATGCATATATTAAATTGTTTTAAATTAAATATAATAAAATAATAAATAAAACTTATTTTATTAATTTAATTATTTAATTAGTAGATTTTATCAAAAAAATTAGTAAAAAGACCACTAAATCATATATCATATGTATATGCGTTATAAAAAAAATCTAATTAATTATTTATATTTATAATTAAATAAATAACCACTATTATATATTTTGAATTTTATTTTATTTTATTTTTATTCATTGTGCATTTTAATAGTTTAATAGCATGTATATATATATATATATGTATGTATGACATTCTGATAATATCAAATGTTTCTTACTTTCTTCTTATTTATAAAACTGAATTAATTCCCTAAAAACCCCCGAAAAATACAATTACTAAGTAAACTTGGAATAAATCTAACATACACACGAGCTCATTCGAGCTGGTGATTGTCCTAATTTTTCCCACATTGGATCGTTACAACTAACACCATATACCAAATCCGACGGTCAGAATTTAAACAAATCAAACACCGTGAAAAACACACGATCAAAATCAGAACAGTACTCTCCCAGCACGCTCGCATCTAAATCTCCCACGCTGCCAGGTGCATGAGCTCACTGAAACATTAAATATTAAATACAAACAAAAAAGAAATAAAATAAAATAAAATAATGTAAAAAACAGAGAAATAAAAAAAGGGAATAATAATAAATACCTTTTTCTATACTTCATTACAAGTTGACAACAAAACATTATTTCGTAAGTCCCAGCTCATGTCCGTAAATTACAGCTCACATCCAAAAACGAGTCTACCTTCTGTCTCTTACTCTTTTTGTATTTTTTCCCTCTTCTTTAAATCATTTCTCATTTCTCATATCTCGATGGACTGACTGGAGGTAGCGGTTGAACGACGTAACCGTCTTCTTCATGTCTCAAACCGGAGTCGTTTCACAAACATTTCGCGCTCTGGTCGAAACCGCCGATCAGAAATTCGCTAGAGTACGGGACCTACCGTTGTACGGTCACCGATCCCAAAACCACCATTATTTCCAGAAGGTATTCAAGGCATACATGAGTTTATGGAAGTATCAGCAAGAGAACCGGACGAAGCTGGTCGAGTCGGGACTGAACCGATGGGAAATAGGAGAGATCGCGAGCCGGATCGGACAACTGTACTTTAACCAGTACATGAGGACTAGTGAGGCGAGGTTTATTGTGGAAGCTTATGCGTTTTACGAGGCGATTCTGAGTAGGAGGTATTTTGAGGGAGCGAAAGAGAGGGATTTGGGAGTTAGTTTTAAGGAGCTGAGGTTTTACGCAAGGTTTTTGCTGGTTTCCTTGATTCTCAACCGGACTGAGATGGTCAAGTTTCTCGTGGACCAGTTCAGAGACTTGGTTGAAGATTGCAAGGCTAACTTTCGGGTAAATTGTAGTTAAATTTTTGGTTAAGTTGTTTTTTTTCTTGTTGTTGGAGTGTTCTAGGCTCTTGTCGCTGTGAATATTACAGGAATTTTTTTAAAAAAATAAATGTTTGAACTTGATTTTATTAGATTGTTATGAAGACGAGCTTTAATTTTTATTTTTATTTTTCGTGGATTATGTCTTCAGTTATAGAAACTATGTGTCATTTTCCGAATTTGTGAGAGTATTGGGTTGTTGACTAATGTTAGGCTTTGTTTGGTTCTTAAGAAACTTTAGGGAAAAAGTTACTATTATATTTTCAAATTGAAACTCAGACAGTGAAAGAAAAAGGATGAATGCTTTCACTTCCTACCGTTCTCGTTTCTTGTTTTATAAGCAAATAGAGTGTTGAAGTTCTAATTTTCAAATCTAACAAATATAGATCAAATTTAATTCGTGATGGACGTTTCTGTAAATAATTTTGATATAGATCAAATTTAATTGTGATGGACGTTTCTATAAATAATTTTTTTTCTTATCTTGTTTAAAACTAATGTTTTATGGTGATTGAATTTTCTCTAAGATTATGTTGGGTATTTTACCTCTTTTCTTTTTGTTTTTGGGTACTTTCAGGTATATTTATGTTTGGTCTTTATAAAATTATGATGTTTTCTTATATGAAGCTGCATTTGGGGAAGGTGAAAAATGGTGGTCCCCCAGATCAGACATTGATGAGCATACTTTTCAACTATTTGGAAAGCTGTTTAACGGGACTGTTCAAAAGGAAGCGTAGTGCATTTTGTATTTAGAAGCAGGCTGTTTTGGCCCAAAACTTTGTCTCAAGTAGTTAATTGTGATCGTTAAAGGAAACAAGTAGTTAATTGTGATTCTTAAAGTTCTAAATCCTGTTTGAGTGCCTAGATAGTTAGGTGACTTGCAGACTAAATGGTTCAGTATTTTTCAAGAGTAAGAGGTAGAGTGTGGTGACAATTCTTTCGATTTAAGTGGCATGTAAACCTGATAGGTCAAAGGGTTATTGGAATTTGATTCTCCGACTTTAATGTTCTCTTGAAGTGCCGTGGATCACCAACATCAAATTTTACTGTGGATGTTGAATTAATGGTTCAATTGATTTGATTCTCTTTGATTGTTATAGTTGTCTTGATCATTTGCAAGATAGGAGTTAAGACTTTATTTATGCAGGGTGTTATGTTTTCGATATTACTTTCATTTTTGGCTAATAACCATAATCAAGAGGTGGTGGCAGTGTAGAAAATATTTGCTTTTTATACCAAATGAATTTCTCATAACTTAGGCAACATAAGCATTTTTAGGTCGAATTAATCAGAACTTTAGTGATAAATTGAGGATGGATATATTTGCATTCGTTCTTTTCTTTTTTATAAGTGATATTGTTTTCTAAGATATGACCAAGGATTTTGGTTTATGTCTTTGTAGGAAACAAACTTCAAAGAATGGAAAATAGTGGTGCAAGAAATTGTCCGCTTTACAAAAGTTGATACAGCCTTCACATATATCAGGCCATTGCGATATTGTGCTATGTTTGATTCTCATCCAACTTCCCTTCCATATGTGGCTCATTTCCATGCAAAGAAAGTTTTAAAATTTAGGGATGCTATTTTGACAAGCTATCATCATAATGAGGTAATATCCCCACCTTCAGTTGTCACCTGTTGTTATTTCAGAAAGTTTGGCAATTAATATTGGGGATATTCCCTGCAAGTAGAAATCTCATTTAACTATGCATGTGGTTTTGTTTCCAGGTTAAATTTGCTGAATTTACTTTGGATGCTTATAGAATGTTGCAATGTTTGGAATGGGAGCCGAGTGGATCTTTCTACCAAAACCGGCCAGGTCTGCCCAATGATCATTCTGGTGCTTCAATTGATCATTCTGGAGCCTCTGGAGCGATAGATCTAAACTTCATGGCAGATATGACTGATCCAACTTTACCTCCAAATCCTAGGAAGGCTGTTCTTTATCGTCCATCTGTAACACATTTGATAGCTGTGAGTGTAAAGCTATTACATTATTGAATTTGATTTCGCTACTGTGGTCTGTTATTTAAACTAATTGGCTTGCTTTAGCTTTAGCATCTTATGGATATAGTTTTTGGGTGGCTTATTTGCTTTCGTCTATAAACTCTTCCATTAACTTTACACCATATATATTTGCTGTTAGGAAAATATGTTGGACACCTCGGTGTCTGTCTTGTGCATGGATCTTGTAGGCGTGTTGACAATGTAATTGCCTTTGCAACAGCTTTTATCTTCATATATTTTGTTTCTCTATTTGTGGGAGTGTTAACTTTCTATGGTGTTATTGTTATCTTTTGTTTCAAAAATAAAGGTCTGGGATTGTCCAATTACATCCATGTTTATATTTGTATAGTCTTTGTTATGGATATCTAATTATCAAAGTTGATGTTTGGTTAATGATGCATTGACAGGTTATTGCAACAATCTGTGAGGAGCTGCCTCCGGAGAGCATTATGCTAATATATCTATCAGCCTCAGGTTCAATTGGTTCCATATTCCTAGTTAAAAGTTCTACCAACTCGTATGCCGTTTTCTTTTTCTTTTTTCCCTGTCCTTTTGTTCTTCTGACCTCAAATATCAAATCTCCAGGAAGGGCTGGTCATAGTAATGTTTCTCAGGTGGAAAATTCTGGAGGATCAAGGAAATCTTCAAATAGCAAAATTATTTCTCGGATCTCCAACAAACAGAATACATCCATACCCAAATACCATGTTAATGGCAAGAAAGAGTCAAGTGACTACTATGAGAATTATCTGTGGTTGGGTCCTCGAGGACACAGTGGTAGGTAGCTACAATTAATTTATTCCATTCTTAGTGTGTGTTGTGAGATCAAGTGAATTCTATTCTTTGCTTTCTTTATGCTGGAAAATTGAAGAATATTTTGTAATTTTTGTTGCTTTCTTACGTAAGCTCCTATTGAATTTTCAGGGTTAAATAACCTCTACCCTGGTGACATACTTCCTTTTACTCGCAGACCTTTATTCTTGATTGTTGATAGTGACAACAGCCATGCATTCAAGGCAGGTTTGTCATAACTTAATTCATGGCTTTTCAGGAAATTTTAGTTCATCAATAGCTCTATCAAGTTTATGCAGTAGATTTAACTGTTATATGTTGTATTACGGTAATAATAAATTGATTTGCCAGTAGTGGAAGTCATGTTCAAGTTGCTCATAGAATGCCATTTTGAATATCCCTTTGTGGTATCCTGTGCAAAATTTTTTCTATATGTCGTGTTCTATCGTTGCAAGCTCTGGAAAATAGAACCGTACAATTGCATGAATCCCTCTTCCCCCACAAACGTCACCTCTCTCTCTTATCTCATTCAGTTACCAATTTGTTATAGCTGAGGTGGATGCTTATGTGCAAATGCTGCTGTTGCTGACTTTTAAAGTTTTCCTTAAAATGTTTTGTCCAAACAATTTGCAAAATTGGTCCAACCTCATGAGGTAGCTTGTTCTAGAATTTGCTTTTGTGCTGTATGGGGGGTTGAAAGTGATGGATGATCTAGAATTATATTATGCCACAGAGGGCTGATTATGAAATGAAGAGGGAATGAGAATGAAGAGAAAGGTTATGAAAAAGTGATAGGAACAACAAATAAAGTAGCAGTAAAATGATATAGTTAATTTTAAATAATGAATGAACCCAGTGATTAGATCATAGTAAATTTTGCTTCCCTCTCTCTCTCTCTCATATTTCATTTTTGGGTAAAACCTTACTTTCAAGATTTAATACCTAGTAGAAGATAGGATGAAAATCTATAATTTCTACGTGAGAAACGAGGTTGAGTAGGTTGTAAGTTCCAAATTTTTTTTTTTTTAAATTTCAGGTCATGATTCTCTTTCAAGTTGTTTTTTTATGAACTTTTATTATTTCAGAGAGTGGTTCAAGGATAAAGAATGACATGGGAGTTATGATGTGGGTGCTAAACTTGTTGTGAAAAGTTTTTGTGTAGATATATTAGCTCTCAAGGTAAAAATGAGATAATCTCTACAAATAAAAAGATGTTAATTTACTATTACTAACCTGAAGAGTTAACCCATGGTAAAGAGAGAATATGGGACGAGCTGTGAACCTAGACTGATTGGGTTGGAACCTCATGGGGAGCTAAATAACTCAAGAATTACCTGATATGTCTTCCTTGTGGGTGGTTGCAGATATCTGGGGTTTAACCTAAGGCCTTGTTTTCAATGTGAGGTTGGATTGTGGAGGTCCCACTTTAACCTTGAAAAGATAATTAATATAGAACTGTTGAGATAGAGGATCAGACAGCAAATGGGTGTTCTTTCTTTCTATGTTTAATAACAATATATAGATGTTTCTGAAAACATGTATATTTAGGCAGGGTGTAACATAATGCCTATTATTGATTGTCTCGAAAATAATTACATAGCATGTACTACCATTAGCTGTAAAGCCCTCCTGTTAGGTGTCTGTAGGTTCTTTTCTCCAGGGAAAGATGTGAATATCCTCACTAATTAGCTGTATTGAATGCTATCCTTTTCCACTAATAAAATTGGATTTGCTTGCTGATCTGCAAAGGGAATATTTTATGGCAAAATTTTCTGTTAGTTTTTGTTTTCAACTGTATTAACAACTTTTTCCATACATGTAGGATATTTTCTTTTTCTTTTTTGCTTTATTTATGTAATTTCCGTTTAATCTGTAGATCCTTGCTTGTGATTTTCGAATGTTTTCCAGGTCTTACATGGTGCAGAGAGGGGAGAAACTGCTGCCTTGCTGCTTTCGCCCTTGAGTCCAACTTTCAAGGATCCTTCAAGTGCTGACACAGCACAGTATGGAAGTCAGTTTACCTTCTTCTTGACTGCCCCTCTACAAGCTTTCTGTCAAATGGTTGGCCTATCCTCTTCAGATGATGATGCTGTAAGTTGCGTGAAAAACCTTTTGGACCTCTTAACAGTTAATTTATTACAGTTGGTCTTATTTGCTTGTGATGTTCTACTTTTAGGATGGTTACAATGATGCAGAGAACATACTCTCCGCTTCATTCTCTGAATGGGAAGTCATTCTCTGTACATCAACTAGCTTGGATCTGGTCTGGGCACAAGTTCTATCTGATCCATTTCTTAGGCGGCTTATTCTTAGGTAAATCTCTTCTCATTTTAAAATAGTGACTGCTTTTGTTGGGTAATTATTAGTTGTACTTTTATGATGGACCTAGTTTCTGGGAGTATAATCGATCCAATGCCACAAAGCTTCAGTGATTGACTTCTTGGAAAAAAATGTGTAGGGAAGTCCAAGAGTTTTTGTCTAAAGATGATCATAGTTTTTGATTTGGAGTCTTGCTTATACAATATGATGTGCCTCATCTCCAGATTTATATTGTGCCGATGCGTGCTTTCTCTCTTCTGCCATCTAGAAGACAGAGAGCAATATCTGCCCGTTTGCCTTCCGGAACTTCCTAACTCTCTCTCTCCAGAATCTGATGTTGTACAATCGTGTGTCCAGCGGGTTGCAGAACATCTGGGAGTTGCCAACTGTTTTCACTCGATTGACACATGATTAGGACCTCAAATGTCTTATAAAATTTGTAATATATGCTGCATCCATATGGTGGTCAACTTTTTTTGACTGGACGGAGTTAACAGGCTCCTTCAAGCAGACCAGTTGGCATTTCCAGGCACTTCCATGGAATATAAAGGTGATGAAACTATGGTAAATTTAGAGAGTAATGTCATATGTGGTTGCTGCTGCTTGTTTTATTGCTACTGCAACTTCACTAATTCCCATGTTTAGAAGCTGAAACCATATGGTTTGCGCCATTGAGTTGATGCGGTGGGTGTTTTATAATTGAAAGTGTGTTTAGGGGGCTCATTGGTGTATAAGTTTATTTTTGTCTTTGCTTGTTAGATTTGTATGGATCAGTACCTTTTTTATTTTTTGGTTTAACCTTTGTAAAGGATAGTCAGGTAGTCAAAATGAAATATATTCTTTTCCCTACCTTTTTTCTTTGACTGGTGCTGTTGCCTGCCCATTATATAATATGACAGAGGGAAGGGGCAATCTGTAATTGATCATTAGGGGTGTTAATCTTCAGAATTTTTTAATTTAATAGGATTAAAATATTTTTTAATCAAATTTTAGGGTTTGAATATTTTTTTCCCTCAATTGGTTTATGAATATAGAAAAATTGCAATTATGTCTTGTGAATTTTCTTTATAACTACCATGAAGGTTGAGTGCTTATATTTGGTCAGAATTTATTGGATAGATGGATGATACGGTAGGTCTGTTTTATCTAATATTTCTTTGTGGATAAATAAAATTAATATTTAGATAAACTCTTAGGTGCAACTAACATCCACCTTATTAGTTGTCCCACACCGAAAATGGCTCATGCAAATAAAATAAAAGATGCTATTAACGGCTTTACATAGTTTTTGACAAGCCTGTAATGTTGTGAAAATTTTCACAAATTTTTTTTAATGCAATATTTTTATTTATTTAACTATTAATTAATAATTAAAATTATTTTAATTATTCAAAATAATTTCACTTCTTACTATTATTTATATTATTATTTTTTTGAGCTAATAATTCTAGTAAATAATTTATTATAAAAATATTGTAGTATTTAAGATAATTTTATTATTATTTTTTAAAATAATATATTTATTAAAATTATTAACTTATAAAGAGAAAAATAATAATATTAGTAAAAAATTTAAAATCTTATTTAGCATGGATAAAAGTATTTTGCATATTTTTATGATCTAGTATAGCAATTAGAGTGATTATCTAATAATTTTAAAAATAAAATTAGTAAAATTAAAATAATTTATTATTAAAATTATTAACTTATAAAGATAAAAATAATAATAATATAAGTAAGAATAAATTAAAAAGTGAGGTTATTTTAAATATTTTAATGCTCCGGCGTTGACAAACCTAAACACGTTTTTAGAAGAGGGAAAGGAACAAACAATTCCCGAGCTCTTAATTATCATCCTTCTATCTAACAATTCCGTGGCAATAAACTATTAGTTTTTTTTGGAAAAAAATAAACTATTAGTTGTTTCACAAAACTTTTAATTTTATAAAAAAAGTAAAAATTAAAATGTAATTAATATTATTAGTTATTTATCTTAAATTTTTTATTTTAAAATATATTTGAAATAAGTTAGTATATATTTATTAAATAATAAAAATATAATAAATAATTATGAAAATTTAGTAGTCAGTAAATGCAAAAAAATAAATAGAAGGAAGGGTTAGCTCCACGTGGGCTAAAAACAAAATTTAATGGTAATAACTTTAAATTAAGAAAATAGCATTTTTTTTCGTATTTTATTATTAAATTAGGAGTGTGATTGAGTGCAATAGGGTTGATATACAAAGCCATTTAAATTTGATTTGATTAAAAAATTTAAAATTCAAATTTAATTAAATTCATATTTTTTATATTTAATTTAATTTAATAAAATATTTTATATTCTCTAATTCGATTCAATTAATTATAAATATTTATTTTTAAAAAATTATTATTATAAAATTTATTAAATTAAATTAAATTAATTCTTAATAAATATTTAACTCAATTAATTTAGAGTTGCGAATATATATCAAATCAACTTCGACCAGACTTGTAATTAGGACACCTCGGACAAAAACTGTCACTGACACCGTCAAAGACAACGTTTTAGTCCTTAACGGGAATTCCTAAAACTCAAAACTTTTGCTTCAGTCCGTCCAATAGGAATTGAGTATTTAGTATTCAGGATCCTCGTCTTCATTCTAATATAGCATCCACACCGTCCACTCAACCCCAGAAAACACAACTTATACCTTTTATTGCCGTTAGATTTCGTTTACAAAGAAGCACACGGATATCCAATCCTGACCATCCGTCCCCCTCTTTTATCCCCAGCTTTCTTCTATATAAACGGCTTAACTGCCAACGTCCCCAATTTTTAACCCAATCTACAGGGAGAGACAGGAAGAGAGGGAGAGAAGATCTGAAGAAATTCCAAGGTATGTAATTTCTTCTTTAGGGTTTCCTAATTAGGGCTCGGTAATTAGGGTTTTTGATTGTTGATCTTTGTTTGAAGTGGACTTTTCCATATATGGTTTTGAACACTAATGGTTTTGTTGGAAATTTGGTTTCAAATCTGAGGAATCTTTGCTTAATGAAGATCTGTGTATAAAATTCGGCGAAATTTTATTTTTTTACATACATGAATTTGACATTGATTATAATTTGAAACAGATGGCCCGTACCAAGCAAACTGCTCGTAAGTCAACTGGAGGAAAGGCTCCTAGGAAGCAGCTCGCTACCAAGGTTGCATCATCACACTATTCTATTTGAAATTTGTTTGGTTTATCCACAGTAAGTTTTTCTTACAATTTGGTGTTGATCTTTCTATCAGGCTGCCCGTAAGTCTGCTCCCACCACCGGAGGAGTCAAGAAGCCGCACCGTTACCGTCCTGGAACTGTTGCTCTTCGGTTCGTCAATTGACGTCATAACTTTAGGTTCTGTTGTTATAGCTTTAATGGTTCTTCATATCTAATGTTGATGTTTTTATTTAATTTTCTACAGTGAAATTCGTAAGTATCAGAAGAGTACTGAGCTTCTAATCAGGAAACTCCCATTCCAGAGACTTGTCCGTGAAATTGCTCAGGATTTCAAGGTATTTTATCATCAATACTCTTATTGTGAATCTATTTCCTCTAATTGCGTAACAACTTAGTAGTGATAGAAGGGTATTTTGTAAATTTAAGACGTCAAATTGGGCTACAGTAGTAATGGTACGTGGGAATTTTGTTGCAGACTGATCTGCGTTTCCAGAGCCACGCGGTCCTGGCCCTTCAGGAGGCAGCTGAGGCCTACCTGGTTGGTCTGTTTGAGGATACTAACCTGTGTGCCATTCACGCTAAGCGTGTGACCATTATGCCTAAGGATATCCAGCTTGCTCGTCGGATCCGTGGTGAGCGTGCTTAAGCAGCATATTACCCTGGATGATGATGTGAAGGGAATGTGTAATTTGTTATTTTGTTTACTTGTCTAAGGAGCCTTTGTGTTGTAGGGTAGATAGATAGGATTTTAGTAGTTTTATGGATGATGGCTATGTGATCCCGGGTATGTTTTGGTGGTGTTGTCTGTCTATTTGTTTTTAATGGGGGGTGTGGTATGAACATGAAATTTGTTACAAGTACTTCTGGTTTTTGTGTTTTTGGATATACCTTCTACCACTAGTGGTGGATGGTGTTGAACAAATTCTATTATTTTGCATCTAATCCAAGTTTAGTTTATTAGTTTGTGTCTGATGTGAATTGAACTTGTTCTATATTGTTTCAAGGAAAATAATATTTAATGGTTCATGATGGTTGACAAAATACGTATGGTGTGTGAGCTGTGGTTACTTGCACGAGTAGTTATGGCATTGATTCAGTCCTGAGCTCTTCTGTACGTTTTTTGGTGGTGGTTGGGTTACGTGCGATGAAAGATAGAAACCTTAAGCAAAATTGAAAACGGTGGTATATTTCGATTAAGTGAGAATGAATGCCATATGACCTGTATCTGTCATATCGATGAAACCAGTTACGGGTAGGCTGATTTCCTAGAGGGGTGGGGAGAATTACCCTAAATTTGTTTATAGACTGGATCATGGTTACCCGTTATATGTATGTATTCAGTATGGGAGATTTGATAAATTCCCCTCGTTTGATTGTTGAAAAGTAAGTTTGTTATAAAAATTTTCTATTATTTTGTGAAATGTATTATTAACATATTTGTAATAAATATTTTTTTATAATTTAGAGAAGCCAGGAGCTTTCATGTAAAACCATATATTTTTATTATATGAATTTTTAATTTTTATTATAATAACTTTAAATTAAAATAATGAATTTTTCAAAAATATATTTTAAATTTAATTTATAATTTTAATATTTTGTTTTATAATAAAAGTATAATTATATGTTAATTTATAAAAATCATATTTAAAATATTTTTTATTTTATAATTTAAATTTTATTTTATTTGTATTTTTAAAAGTTAATTTAAATTATTAAATAATTATATTTTGTAATAAATTTTCTGGTAAGAGAGTATTTGTCGTTTCAGTAAATTATATCAAAATCTCCTTTCCCTATTATCTATATAAAAAAAAAAAAAGGTTTTAATTAATATATAAGAAAATAGACAAAAGGTAAGGCGAGGAGGAAATGGATGTTATACATGAAAAATAAATTGTACAATTGATAAGATGAAAGTAAACAAACATATATTATAAGATGAAAAAAGAAAATGAACATGGAATAATAAATGTAATAATCGTAAGCTTGTATAAAGTTTTTAGTTTTTTAAAGTTGTATAAAAGAATTTTCTATTAAATATTAAAGAAAACAAAGAAAGAATAGGTTGGCACAAGAGTTTATAATCAAACTAGGAAAGATGCTACACTCAAGGATGTGGCAGGTGGTTTCACTTAATTTCATTAGGTTTTGTTAAACAGTATCATAAGGGTACTTAATACCTATTTAACAAGCTATAATACATAAAAATACTAATTAATTATTATAAATATTAAATATAAAAAAATTATTATAAATAATAAATATAAAATTTTAATTATTATCTTAAGGGTACTGTTTAAAAAACTCAATTTTATTTATTTAGTTGGTTAATTAGGCTTAAAATTTAAGGGTATGGTACTTATTTGGTTGGTTAATTAAGTTTAAAATTTAAGGGGGCAAGGTTTGTACGTTGAATACTATTAGAGGTATAGTTTATAAGGCTAAAAGAAGTTGGTTTGGCTTAAAAGAATCTATTTACTATATTGAATTTAAAAAATTGAAAAACTAAAATTGTGAGCCCCGTTTCTTGAGTATATGGATATTATGATAATTTCTTTTATATATATGTATGCATGTTGTTGTATATAGTTCATGCATCGAAGAATTTATTATTTGAAATTCTATCATAGAGAAGGTGTGCAATGTTAAATGACTCTATAACGAGAAAGAATTGAATTTTTAACTTCAAAATTGATTCCATTTAAAAAATAATTTCTTATTGTTTTTTAAGAGCTTGAAAAGAGCTTTTCATTGATATATTATGGATTTGTGACGTTATTTGGAATATAAATTATGAGTATTAAAAGTGATAGCCCTGAGTTAGTTAAAAAGGAGGATAAATATCAATATGCATAAGTGAAAGTATCAATTCTTCATGTAGAGTATCGACATATAGTTAAAAAGTATCGATACTTTGTTTTTGAAAGTTGAAAGTATTGATATATTTATCAAGGATATCGATACTTAAGCACGAAAGCTTCATCAATTTTGTGTCTAGGATTAAAGGTATTGATAGATGAGAGAGAACGTATCATACATATAAAAAAAATATCGATATATTGATGCCATAGCAATCCAACAGAGCCTGAGTATTGATACTTGGAGACAAATATCGATACTTTTTGGATAAAAGTATCAATACTTTTTGGATAAAAGTATCAATACTTAAAGGAAAAGTATCGATACTTAGGATGTTTGATTGATTTTGAGGAGATTTTTGGGGGATATTTTGATCATTTTATGGTTGCCTAGATATGGGTAACACAGGTTTATCTTCATTTTTTCCTTTCTTCCCATTTGAAACCCATTTCTCCCATTTCTAAATCCAAAACTTATTCTCACTCAAATTTTCATCAATCCTTACGGTTCTTTGTTGGGTTTCCTTACAAATCAAAACCACAACTTAGGAACTTTTTTTTTTTCATAGTTTCTCCCATGAAGTTTAAAGAAATCAGAGGATAAAAGCTTTTGTAAGTAATATGTAATGAGAGAAATAAGCAATAGAAAGTTCATTGATCATCTTTAAGCCCAAATAAACCTATAACTCAGCTTATTTCTACGATTAGAAGTTGTTTTAAAGCATCAATTGATAATCGAATAATTAAGATTTACTATTTATCCAAATATAGAAATTAGACATATTCTAATTTATCTTTTGAATCAATAAATTTGGTTGATTTTATAATGTGTGGTGTTATGAAAACAAAGAATAAGTTATTTTAGAGTGAGAATGGAGATTGATACAAATGGGTTTAGTAAGAAAAGAAGCTTATATTATATGAGAAGGTTGTTCGGTATAAAGAGGATGTCGAGAAAGTGGTTCCTTATCTCAGAGTTATGAGTGGATATTTTCTTGTTCTCTTCCTCTCTTAAATGTTGTTTAAAAATACTTGCATATTTTTATATACTTTAGAGCAATAAAAATCTTCTATATGACATGTGTTGGGAGGCGATTGTGATTTGTATGAGATTATGACCATAAGGAGGAGGCCAACCTTGCGTTTGTTATGCATATATATATATATGATGATTTTATTCTAGTTATGGCATATTTGGTTATTAGATTCTTGAGGTCAGGAGGCCAAATATGTTATAGATTTGCATGAATGATGGATTTCTATAGATATAGTCAGAACGCTAATGTTTTATAATATAATTTTATTTATTTGGCCTTGTAAACTATTCTTGTTAATTATTTTGAAAGTGAGGATTTTTATACAGTATGAAATAGGGTGAATGAAATTCAATAGGATCAAGGATGAGAATCGATCATGTAGTATAAAATAGGATGGATGATATATATGATCGAATACACCCATAAAATATAGCATGCTATTACATTTTTACGTTTACTAGTTGTAGATGGAATCTTAAAGACCGAGAGGCAATGGTTTCTTGATATTATTGAAGAAAATATTTAATTATGTTTTATACCATACTTTTATTTATGAATAAGTCAAGAAAATATTGATTATTTGGATTATGAGCATTTTCAATAATCCACTTGTGTGATTTTATACATGTAAACTTGTTTTGATATCTGTTCACTGAGTATTTTTCAAATACTCCCCTCTCTTTTCTTACTTTTCAAGATAACATAATCGGTGCATGCATAATCAAATTGATAAGAGTTTTCGACATAATTTTTAGGTACTCGACTCATTTTCATATAGTATGATTAATTGAAAAAAATATTGTATTCAATAATTTGAATCTATATATTTTACTCAATCGAGTAATTATTGTAATGTGTTGATTTGAAAATAGTGTTGTTTGATGAAGAGTTTGTATTTAAATATAATATTGATTTATATTTATCAAGCGGATATATTTGATGTTTTGATGTAATTACGTGGTTATGTTAGATTTGACTGTAAACAAATTTTATGCCTTATATATCCTTGAGATATATTATAATTAAGAGAATATATTTTTTTGATATGTGATGATTATCACGTAGCAAATTTCTAAGATCGAAATGTGATAAATATGATGTTAAATAATTTTAGATGGCGAGAATTTTCATTTCTTCTTCTTTTTTTTCCTGCTATATCTAAAGTTAGTGTATTAATTTTGATATAGCATTGTGTTATGGATTGTAGTATATTTTTAAAACATTGAATTTATAAAAAATATTATTTTATTATTTTTTTAATAATTGAATAGTACCAAATATTATTGGTGGCCACTAAACCCGTTGTTGTTTGTTTATTATCAGCATTATTGTTGTTGGCTATCATGTCCTACCATTTATTGATTAGGATTGTTTAAAATATCCGAATTTTCAGTGTACCGGTCTAAATCTGAAAATTTAGTTCTTGAAAAATTAGATCCCTATTTAATTAGGATTAAGAGTCAATTCAAAAATTTAGATTTGATTTTAAATAGGATCAAATATCAATTTTTATTAGATACCTGATTTTTATTAATAATTTATTTTAAAATTTTGATTATCATTGTTACAACCTTTTTTAAATTTGATTAAATTATGAGTCACTAGTGGAATAATAATTTTAAAGAATATATATATACACATACACATGAAAATATAAATATATTCCTTTTCTAATGCTTTTGAAGATTCCTTTCTCACTTTCGGAGAGAAGATACCAAAGATGTGGATCCCGTCCCTTAAGTCTATGGCTATTATGATAAATCTCTCGTGAGATTTTGTACATATGTGTAGGTGTAGAACATGCATTAGAGGGTATGATAGCTTGAAAATATTTCTGAGGAGATGTGTAGTGGAGAATAATAAGTTATTGAGGAAAAACTGAATTTTTGACCTCAAAATAATCTTCAGTTGAAAAAAAGTTTCTATCGTTTTTGTGGAGTTCAGAGAGAGCTTTCCATCAATAGATTATGAGTCCCATGAGGATGTCTAGATCAAATATTATGACCATTTAAAATTATAATATTAAATTATAAAACATAGGAGAAGTATCGATATTTTGGGTACTGAAGGATCGATACTCTTGAGGGAAGTATCAATACTTTGAAGGGGAAAGTATCGATTACTTTGTGAACATTGATAAACAGTAAAACTAAAGTATCGATACTTTGCAGCTTTGATAAACAGTAAAGTTTAAAGTATCGATATTTCAAGGAGGAAAGTATCGATACTTGGAATTGAAGTATCGATACATTGATAAAGAAGAACGTAAACGTGAACGATCTCCTTTTCGTCAGAAAGTATCGATGCTTGGAGATGTGGCAAACTCTGAAATATGATTTTGAGGGATATTTTGATCATTTCAAGGCCCCTTTTTATATACATAACCAGGGCTTGTCTTATCCATTTCTTTTCTTTACTCTCGTCTCTGCAACTTCTCTTTTCTCTATGTCAAAAACATTTCTCATTCAAATCTCCACCAAACTTCATCATTCTTCTTACAATGATCACAGAATCAACACCAGACTTCAAGAACACCTTTGGAGTAGAGTTCTTCTCGACGATTCGTGAAGAATCTAGAGAGAGGGACTGTAAGTGAACCGTAATCGAGAAGAGAAAATCAAGTAAAGGAGGGATCAAAACATATCTACCAGCTTGGGTAAGTTCGTCCCTTAGCTTATTTTTCTATTTTACACTTTCTTTGAGTTCGAATCAAGAAAAATAGTTGTTAGGTTACTGTTTCTAAAATCCTAGAATTTGAGAATTTCCTAGTTTATCAAATGAATCGATAAATTAGAGTGTTTTTGCTTATAATGGTGTTGAAAGAATTGAGGATGATTCAAAATAGAATGAGAATATAATCGGACAATATGTTGACAGTGGGTAGAAAGAGAGAGATAGTGGGAGAAGCATGATCATGCATTGCATGATATGAGTATATTATGTGATAAACCATTGAATCAGTATGTATATATGTGCATCCAGGTGCAACAGGTGAGGTTAGAGAGTCTCCGACACGAGGAAGATATCCAGAGGGTGATTTTTCATCCTAGAGCAGTGAGTGGATATTCTTTTCTCCTTTTGCCTCTTTAAATGATAATTGTAAGTGTTTATATGTTATTTTGCTTTGTGATGGTTGAACATATGTATATGTATATACATAATTGATATGAGGAGGCAATGGATATATAATTGTGTGGTGACCAGGTTAGTCTCTTATTTTACTAGGTTGAGAAATTATTGTATTAATATATTTTAAAGAGAGCTTGTAATATAATGTGTTGTATGGAAGTATGATTTATTTATCTGAAACTCTTTCGTACCTTGTTTATATTTAAAAAGGAATTTCGAAAACAGATGTAAATACCTTGTATGTCTTGAGAATGCATTCTAATTGATAGAATATGTTTCTAGATTCGTGGCGATTATGACGTGATCAACTAGGGTCGGGGCGCGACAAAAGATCCTTTTTACTGAAGATTTAGATAGAGAAATAAAAAATCAAAGAAATTGGTGTCAAATTTTGTAAATCTAACATATAATAAAAGTATGGTGCTATATTTTATATATGTATTCTTTTTATCTTAGATCAGGAATATATATTATTATTTTTCTTTCTTTCTCAATATTTCATATATTTTTAATATATTATTTTATTTTTGATAATTTTTTTTTGAAAAAGGAACTCTACGATTATCTGAAAAAAGAAAAAAAATTTCTTTGTTCTCATTTAATATAGTTTTGATTGTTTTAATAAGAATAATTGATTTTCATATTATTATATAATATACTACTAACTAAACTATATAAATATTAAAATAATTTTATCTATTTAGGATCATAAATTAATAAATTAAATAAAATGACATAGATTTTTTTATTATTATTAAAAAATCAATATAAATATTTTGAAATGATTTCTATTAAATTAAGAGTAAAAATATAATAATTTTACTTTAATTTTGTTGACTAATTAAGTATCTTTTTATTAAATATTATGACAAAAATAATAAATAAAATTTTAGAAAAAATGTATATTAATACATATTTTATTAGTAAATTTATAAATAATAAAAATTATTATTTAAATGTTAATGGCATGTTTAGTATAAATGATTTTTACTTGATTTTAAAAAAGTTATAACAATGATAAACAAATATTTATAATATATTTATCAGGAGTTTTGAAAATTTTCATTTTTATTGTTTAAAATTGAGAATGATGAACTATAGATTATTTAATTTTGCATTGGTTTATGTTAATGATAATAATCTTATTGTTTTATGAGGAGATCTTTAATTGGTTATTATTTAAATTGGATCTTAATTTTTTTGTATAATTAAATTATAAAGAATGTTAATTGCTATATATATATATATATATTTATTAATTGATTACTTGAATTTGAAAAGTATATTAATTACTTAATTTTTAGATTTATTTATATTTATGAAAATAATTTTATTGTTTATTGTTAGAAGTTTAATTGATTATTATTTAGATTAGGTATTTATTTATTTTATATGATTATTTATATTTTTAAAGTTATTTTGATTGTTTAAAATTTGTTAAATTAGAATATACGATTTTAAAAATTTATTTAAAAAATAGGAACTAAATTTTAAGATTATAAATTTTTTTTTTATTTTAAAATTTTAAATCAATACCGATTTAATTATAAAATTGGTATCGATTTAAATCAGGTACCAATCCTGTTTGAATTAGAGACCAAAAATCGATCTTTTGTTTAAATCGGATCGGATCTAAATCAAAAAATTTAGATCCAATTTTAACTGGGATCAAATTCCGATTTGAACAATCCTCTACCCCCCACCCCCACCACACCACACATTGTTAATATCATCATCGACATCTCTAAAATCTTTATAAATTATTCTATGTCATGATATTATCATCATTGTCGTTCCACGTATCATTTGTCATAAATTTCAAGTTAGAATTTTAAAATTGTTTTATTAAATAATATTTTAAAAATATTATTTAAAATTATAATATTTGATAAATTATAATTTTTAATGTATAAAAAATATTTATTAATTATTATATTAAATATAAAAAATAATTATAAATAAAAAAATATAAAATTTTTAACAATTGACACTGTTTAACAAAACTCTAAAAAATTTAGTAAGTATAAAAATATTTTTAAAAACATAATAAAAAATTTAAAATTTTGTACATAGATTTGCCCTAATAACAAGTACCCAATGTCCAATGATTTCTTTTGAAAGCAGTAAATGATTTCTTGCAACAATTTTGCGCAGCTGAGCTAGCATGTGTGCATTAAATTGAATATTCCGTGTTGTCCTGTCCCCATTCAAAGGTAATGGACAAGACAACAGAGATGTTGCGTGCATTTACTGGGTGTGGTGGAATTGGGTAAGGCCACAATCGAAACACGTTACCCACTTAATGATGCTAATCAAGAAATATTAATACACCCTTTAAAAAACACCCTTCTCTATTTAAAGTTATATTCAACGCAATTATTGCATATTAAAGTTACATTTAATTAAAAATTAAAATTTTACTTAATTTATAAGTATTTCTATTTATAAGATTGTTGCATTTTTTTTAAATTGTCTATTTGCAGACACTTTTAAATTTTTTTTAACTAATTAAAATGTAAATTTTATCATTATTTCTTTATTGGGTCTCTAAATATTTTTACTTTTATATTACGGACATAATTCATTCATTTAGATTAAAATACATCCAATGAAATTGGGGACCTATTTGATATAAACATATAAACTATGCATTTATTTTTTAAATTGTAAAAATACATAGATCTATATATTACTACGCCATAATATTTTACATTACAAGTTAATTAAAAAAAATTAATTTGTTAAAATATATTTTTGCTGCTGAATCCATCTTTTAAATATCATTTTTATTAAATAATCTTTTAATCAAGAAAAATTCTTGAAAGTTCGAGCAATTACCTGAGCACATACTGACGGGTGGTGTCGTAACACGGCAGATGGACGGTAGCTTGACCGCTCGACTTATATCGATGTTTAGTCCTAAGCTGTTATTCGGCACAAGAAGCTGACACAAGCAAACTGGATCGCTCTCCACTAGTCCCGCCAGCTCTGGACAGCACGGTTTGTCCGGCACCGTCGTATTGCTTCCGTTAGTCACGTACGACAAACAGTCTGACATGTTCAGAACTTTCGTCAGGCAGTCATCAGACGGGGAAGACGGTCCCATGGCTCCCGGTCCCATGGCTACCGGCGGAAAAGCAGAGGAGGGTCCAGGAGATATTGCCTGTCCGGAGACTGTAACGGAAACCGTCAGGAAAAGGAGAACGATGACAACGTCAGAGGTGTGGATCGTCATAACGTCTGTTTTTGTTGAAGAGAGTTAACCGTGAACGAAAGAGTTTGAAGTTTGCAACAGTATGTGAGAAGTTATTAAGGGTTGAAGTGTTAGGAGTGGGAAATCAAGAAGGAACCAAGATAGTTAAGTTGACAGCTGAGATTAATAAATGAAGGCAACCACCAACTAAATTGCTGGGAGTCTTGGTTAAATATATGCTACCAGCAAATTGAATTTTGTTGGTCAGTCTAACGTGTTTTGTTCGAAATTAATGACTTTTTATTTTTTATTTTTATATATACAATTATTTTGAAATTCAAAACAAAAAGATATTAATATTAAATTAGGGTAGAGATTTTTTATTTCAAATCTTGTCATTTATTTACATTAGTTTTTCCAATTTTAAAATTTGGATCTAAATTGGGTCCATCCATTTAATTTGAAACTGGATCAAATAAGAAAGCTAAAATGATAAGTTAATAATAATAGCAATAGGGGTAAATGGCCTTTTTTTTTTTTTTTAATCTTGTGAGACAAGCTACCATTAGACAAGACTTTAGGGAGGTAATAGTCATTTTCTCATTTTAAATTTTTGTACATAATTTTTTTTTTAATAACAAAAAGTATCCGAAATTTATTTCGATAGAGGGTTTTTATCCGATTAATTTTTATATATATATTAACTAATTATATCATCATTTATGTATCTTATTTAAATTATAAGTGATTAGTTAGAATTAAATTTAAGATATGATTGAAATCATATATGATAAAGTTAATTTATTATCATCAAATTATATTTATACGTGATACGGAGAAAAATTTTGAGTTATTAATGAGCAAAGATGATTCATAAATCAATAAAAAATTAATTCAAATTATAAAATGGTTTGAGGTTAGTTATTCCATTATATTTAGAAAAAATGAAGTTAAAATATATTTCATAACACTAATTTTTAATATAATTTGTATATTTTTATATTAATAATTGATATTTATAATTATATAATTTCCAAGTATATTTACTTTTGAGTAATATAAGAAATTCATTAATTGAATAATAGGTTTGTAACTTTTAAACTATTTATTATTCTATTTTACTGTTCAGTTGATAAAATATTATGTCATTGAAATAAAAAATTTTAGATTATAATTATGCAATATTACCCTTAATTTTATAATATATTTACGTCATGCTTGACAAACCTTGATCATCTAACAAGTAATATACTAAATTGAAGATATGATCCCGACACCTTTCTTCTTTTTAATACAATTGATCCCAAAAAAAGTATATATTTTAAATTGGAATAAAATAAATGATAGTAAGTTTAAACAAACCTTTCTCGTCCAAGGAAGACAGCTTGATTTTACTATCTACCAAACAAAGTTGGATATAAAAAACTGTTTACAACCTGGCACTCCATTCCTTTCGCTCATTGTTTAGGTCACATGAACATAAATGGGGGATATTATATTATGCATACAAATTATTTATATAAAAATTCAACTATTTTATTAAAAAAATATAATTTTTTTAATTAAAGAATTTAATATAATTAATAGAAAAACTATATTTTTCATAATTCTATTTATAGATTTGAAAATTTTTCAGCAAATATCAATGAATTGGGTAGGAATTCAGCTTTGTTTTTATTTATTTTTAACTTTAATAAATATTATTATCCATTGTTATTGTTTAATAATGTGTTATACTTTAAATAAAATAAAATTAATAGAGTGTATGATGATTTACTTTATTATCCCAAGTTTATATTAGGAAAATACTCCTTAATAAAAATATTTAATATAAAAAATTGAAATCTTAATTGTGTGCAGGATAGGATAGTCAATTTTTTTATGCTAACTTTTTCATTCTCGTTTATTGAAAACGAATGGCATGAGATGAGAACTCATGTTGGACTTGGAGTTAACATACAATTTAGTGCTTTTTTCAGTTTAAAAAAATTCAAGAGACCTGTAATGCTATAACAAAGTCTTCCTTTGAGATGAAACAAGGGTGATCATCCCATAAATAATACTAAAATACTTTAAATAATAATAATAATAATAATAAATTATACAGAATATGTAATTACATATTGAATTGCTCATTTGATAACGAAAGAATACTCGAATGTTCATATTTTTTTAGTACTAGATTTTGAGTGTCATGTTTTTAAGGACGACAAAAACTAAATTCAGTCTTAATATTATTAAAATCATATTTGTATTTGTACGAAGAAATTTATTATAATATTCACATAAATATTTGATCTTTATACATAACGAATATGGTATGAATATTTTTTACCTTGTTTTGAGACCGTAAATAAACCCGAGTCTATATTGTTAATCCTACATTTTAAAGGAGTAAACACAATCAAATAAAGTATGAATGTTGTGACTATTTTAGAAGTGTGGCACAAAAAATTAGGACACTCTAATATTTCAGCACTAAAAAATACATTAATGTCTTATAAAATTATTTTATTTAAAAACTTTGATTTTGAACTTTGCAATGCTTGTCAATTAGGGAAATTATATAAATTTGCATTCAAAAACTCACACATATTTGTGGGATCCTTCCCTAATGCATTATAACCAAGGACATAGATATTACATCATTTTTATTGATGACTATACCAATTACACTTAGTTGTATCCTTTAACACAAAAATCTGATGCTTTGAACACCTTTATGACATACAAGAATCAAGTAGAGAAAACATTCGAAAGCCAGATTAAGACACTGCAATGTAATATGGGAGGAGAATTCAAAGCCTTTGAACTCTTTTTAAAAAAAGAGGGAATAATATTGAGATATACTTATCCTCACACTAGTCATTAGAGGTGTCTAACGGGAACCGGTCCGGACCACTGTTCACACGGTCCAAGCCGATTTCGGGCCAATATAGACGGTCCGGTTCGGTTCCAGAATTTCGAAACCGCGAAATCGGACCGTAACGGGCCCGACGATTTGGCACCGGGTTGAACCGACGGTTCCAAACCGGTCCGGACCGTCGGTTCAACTCGGGTCAATTTTTTTTAAAATTTTTTTAATTTAAATATTTTTTTAAAAATATTTTTATAAATTAAAAAATTAATAAAATCGGAATCGAACCGGAATCGAAATCGAAATCGGAACCGTTTAACGAACCGGCCCGGCCCGTTACTGTTCTACTTCCGGTTCCGATTCCATGAAACTGAAACCGTCGAACCGGATCGGCCCGGACCGTTACTGTTTCTGGGCTGGGCCGATTCCAGTTTCATGGAACCGTTGAACCGGCCCGGCCCGGCCTAAACCCGTCGGTTCAGGCCCGTTAGACACCCCTACTAGTCATCAAAATGACAAGTCAAAGAGGAAACATAGACACTTAACTGAAATGACATTGACACTCTTAGCTAGGGCAGAAATGCTATTGACATTTTGGTGTGAAGTATATAGTTTCTCCACTTAATTAATAAAACAAGTACTCCAACATTGCAGAATCTGACCCTATTTGAAAAATTGTTTAGAATTAAGCCAAACTTATTAATAATTAAAACCTTTGAATGTGCATGCTACCCTCTCTTAAGAGCTTATAATAAACACAAGTTCGACTTCCATACCTTACAATGTGTTTTACTTGTTTTGAGTACATTTCATAAAGATTATTTGTATCTTCATCATTCAGACAGATTATACATTTCAAAATATATCAATTTTGATGAGTCCGTATTTTTCTTTGAGTTTAAGTATCCTATTTTTCAGAAAACCTTTAAATACAATAGCTTTATAAAGGGAGTTAGTTACTAAATTCCTTTATTTTCTTTCTCCCTCAAACAATTCGTCCATGAGAGAACCAGGAACTTGTGATTCCTCTTTGGATAGCTTTGCAGCAGGAGAAGACTCATGGATCAAGCAGAAAATCCATCTTCAACATGATGATACTATCTTTTTTTCAATTTTGCTTTCATATATATTATTTGGGTCCTCAAGTAAAAAGGAATACAAATTACAATACCAATTATCTTTGACAACTGATCATTATTATGCATATGTTATGCAGGTTAATATTGCTGGAGTTGCTTCAGTTATAGTTGATGAAGACAAGCTAAAAGACTTAAATATAGATCCTAGTTCTTGGGTAAGTTAGAAGAGGCTTTCAATTACTATAAGATAACGCTAAGAGTAACGTTAGATATATAAAATTTTATACGAACTTAATTATATACAAACTCATGTAACAAAGTTATATTACTATCATGTATTTTACACAATTTTCTAAGTTCATATTTTAGGTTTTAAATTCCAGAATGGTGATAACTTTTTTTTTTTTTTGAGGATTATATCATACAGACGGTTGTACTATAATATGACCCATAAATAAAATTTGGTAACTAGAAAGAGCCACGTAATTCTTAACAAATGTCTTGATTGATGCAGCTATCTGCGAAATGTGGGCAAAATGGCTTAAGGTGTTATCAAACAAACCTACGAGAAAGCTGAAAAATACCTGAATACTAATTAGTATGGAGGTAAAAGGGTAACAGAAACTCTCCTTCCTCTGTTGTAATGTTCCATTTCACGATCAAGGATGGTGAATGTATCCTCTATTAGGGAAGAATTTAAGAGTAAGGATTCAATAATTCTCCTCTCTTTTGCTTTGACAACACTCAACAATACCTTAAATGGGTATAGGGTATTATTTACTATTAAAATATTATAACTTTTAATTCACAACCGTTATGAAATGAAACACTATCGGTTAAACATAGATGTGTATGAATACCAAATATTAACTACCCAGTAGAAGTCAATATAATCAAATAGTTTTATCGATTGTGCTTTAAGCTCACCCCCGAGCTATTATGCTCTGCCCATGTGAGTTTTTCAGGTATGGCGAATTTATTTTCCTGGATACTAGTTTAGCGAAGGTGTAAAATATGTAAGTCGGAGAAATAAGAGAAAACAAATAATGTAGAACATGTTAAAGTAATAAACAATGTTACATTAATTTGTATGAGAAGTTTTATATGCGTACTATTATATAGTATTATTGCTTACCAGGGAACTATTTTGTGCACAGGATTCTAAGTGAGAGCCTCAAAAATGAAATTTCAGATGTAGAAACACTTATAGAAGAGAAACTGGATGGAATAACAACAAGATTTTTGCATAATTTTAAGGAAAATACAATAGAAGCAAATGGATGGCCACAAATGGTGCCTCCTTATTGTGAGAATTGTCAATTATCCCGCATTGCTGAAGTTAGAATTAGTGGGCTTATATTTGTCTTATAAATTAAAGCCAAACATAAGTCCTCAATTGTGTCAAAAAATATAAGTCTTTCATTGGTGGTCCTTTTTCTACAGGGCCCTTGGGGTTTTTCAATAAAGCCCCTTAGTATTAAATATCTTTGATTTTGATTT
>JAVXUL010000020.1:8485887-8504802 GCA_035590515.1 Trichilia minutiflora
AATTTTTATATATTAATTTATAATATAATTAATTTATGTTGTATTTAGATTATAAACTTATTATTACTATTAATATATTATATTTATTAGTAATTAATGTATTATATATATTTTAAATTTAAAAATTTTAAAATCGATTTGTGGGTCGGTTAATTTAAGCTCGTTAGCTCGTGGATCAGGTTAGGACTATCAAAATATTGGTCTACATTATAAATGGATTGACTCGGCTCAGTCCGTTTAAGTACTGATCCGCTATAGGTTGAATCGAATTAAATCGATCCGATCCGTTCGACATATCTATTAATAATATAATATAAATATGATTAAATTATTATTTATATTAATTTTTAAAATTAATATTTATTTAATTATATTAAATTTGTGCCTAGTAGTCCTAAGGTGCGGTGATCCAAATTGTTACTCGAACATATAAATTGTGTGCAGCGAATGCACCACAGCTTTCCCTGGAAACGTTTTATATATCAACTTACAACTTCGAACAGCAGCACTTCATAATTGGGTTTAAACTGAAGTCAGCCGAAAACAAACACGTATGCTTGTCTACCGCTCTTTCAATCAACGTTGTCTTAAGCGAATTTTGTTCCCACGCATAATTCAAATCCCAAACATATCTGTTTGTAATCTCTCGCTTCACTTTTCCGATATACTATTAATCGATCACTTCTCAACCAAAGATGTATACGTTAACAATCTTAAGATTGTTGCTTTAGTACGCGCTGGAAACATATCGTCTGCACGCAAATTGTTCGATAAAATGACTACAAAGGACGTAGTTTCATGGAATACCATTATTTCTGGCTACTGGCAAGTTGGGCTTCTTGAAGAATCGAAGATTTTGTTTAAGTCAATGCCCGTCAAGAATATTGTCTCTTGGAATTGTATGATTGCTGGATGCATTGAAAATGAGAGGTTGAAGGAAGCCTGTGAATATTTTCAAGCAATGCCCAAGAGAAATACTGCTACGTATAATGCAATGATATCTGGTTTTGTAAAACATGGTCGCGTAGAGGAAGCGGGCGCGCTGTTTGAGGAGATGCCAAGGAGGAATGTGATATCTTATACTGCAATGGTTGATGGGTATATGAAGAAAGGAGACGTGGATAAGGCTAGGGAATTGTTTGATTACATGCAATGTAGAAATGCTGTTTCTTGGGCGGTGATGATTAGTGGGTACCTGGAGAATGGGAGGTTTGATGAAGCAAGAGAGTTGTTTTACCAGATGCCCGACAATAACAAAAATGTTGTTGTGGTGACTGCTATGATCACTGGTTTCTGTAAAGAGGGGTTGGTGGAGAATGCTAGACTTTTGTTTGAAGGAATTCAGTGCAAAGATCATGTGTCTTTTAATGCAATGATAAACGGTATGCATCTACGGTTACCTCATTTTTTGGAAGCAACTTCAAAGGTCTCAAACCTCAATTTATCATTCTGATCATGGAGGCTTTCAAATTTCTCCTGTGGGAACTTGATATTCTACTTATTGCCTTTACATTTTGTAGGTTATGCACAAAATGGTGTTGGTGAAGAAGCATTGAGGTTATATTCAGAGATGCTTAAGATGGGTATCCAACCAGATCAATCAACCCTTGTTTCTGTTTTCACTGCCTGTTCTGCTCTTGCATCACTTAAAGAAGGAAGACAAACTCATGTGTTTGTAATAAGAAATGGGTTTGAAGTAAATGTGTCTGTATGCAATGCTTTGATTACAATGTACAGCAGATGTGGCAGTATCCTTGATTCGGAGCTAGTTTTTAGACAAATATACAGTCCAGATCTCGTTTCATGGAATACAATTATTGCTGCATTTTCACAACACGGCGTCTACGAGAAAGCTGTTAGTTTCTTTGGCCAGATGGTATTAAATGGCTTTGAACCAGATGGGATTACTTTTCTTAGTTTATTGTCTGCTTGTGATCATTCAGGGAAGGTGAATGAGAGCATGGATTTGTTTGACGTGATGGTAAAAAATTATGGAATTGTCCCTGGGTCTGAACACTATGCTTGCTTGGTGGGTATATTGAGTCGGGCTGGGCTGTTGGACAAGGCCTGCCAGATTATTCAAGGTATGCCATTTGAAGCTGACGTGGGGGTCTGGGGTTCTCTTCTTGCTGCATGTGGAGTTTATTTCAATGCTGAACTTGGTGAATTTACAGCTAAGAAAATTAGGGATCTGGATCCTCAGAATTCTGGTGCTTATGTTATGTTGTCCAATATATATGCTGCTGCTGGCACGTGGAAAGAAGTTACAAGAGTGAGGGTTCTAATGAAACAACAAGGTGTTAAGAAGCAGCGTGCATATAGTTGGATGGAAATTGGTAATAAAGTGCATTATTTCTTGGGAGGGGATATATCTCATCCAGAAACTGATAAGATTCATCTAGAACTTAAGAGCATTAACTTACAAATGAAGTCCGTGATTGGTATTGCAGAAATTGTTTCATCATGGAGTTTCTCTGATTGACCTGCACTTCTAATGAGTATTGGTAAACAGATAAAAGAGCATCTCAGTTGGAGTTTACTAGAACTTACTAATTCAACTAAATTCTGAAGAATTGCGGGATAGCAGAGGAAAAATGGAAGCTTCTCTTCTATGCTAAGACAAATACAAACATTGGTACGAATACCTGATAGGTTGGTCATGGAAAATGGACAAACAATTGGTTAGAAATGGAGAGGGTCAGTGGTTTGTGAATGGCTGGGTCTATATTTTCAACAACAGAGCGTTGAAGTGCTGCTGATTAATTAAGATTTATCTTTGCCTATCAGCGTATGGTTCAGTGCTTCTGTCGATTGTATGTTTTATATGTGAAAATAGTCCGGCTCTCTAAAAAATATAGAGCCAGCAATAATCAACTAGACCGAGGGTATGTTTGGGACTATTGTGTTTTGAGTCAACTTGGAAAGATTTGGAAAACACCCACTTTTACTTGGCAGCTAATTTTCACCTCCCACCCCACTTCTTAACATCCATGATTTAGTCCTGGTAACTGTGAATTAGAAGCCACAGTACCTTTAATATGTGATACTAGATGGTTACAAGCCTGGAATACGAGATTTTAGAGTTAAAATGAAGTCATATTTGGATTATGCAGAAGAAAAATATGGGAGACCTGACAAGGTTCATATTCAGGGAAACAACCTTGGGTGCATATTTGTTTAGTCAACTTTCGTCCTTCAAAGTACATGATGTAGTTTTCTTAGTACCCTTCATAACTACCAAAGAACCTCTATAAACTTTCAAGCATCCCTTCTCAGCCCTAAGCTATAGCCTTCACTGTCAAATGTTCCCAAAGAAATTACATTTCTTTTTGACTCTGGAACATATCTAACTTCAGTCAGTTCTTTAATCATCCTAAAATGAAGTTTTAGCTTAACACTTCTTGTTCCTCTCACTTTAACAGACCATATAATTTCCTATTATTATTTTACCTAGATCAAACAAAGATAATGAACAGAACAGATCTTTATTAAGTGTCATACGATATGAACACCCAAGTCAAGAATCCACTCACCCAAGGGAGAGTTTTGTGATGCAATCAGCAAGAAGCCATCTTCAAAGTCACTGTCTGTAGAAACAGCAACATTTGTAGGCTTTACAGTGTTCCTTCCAGATTGTTCACCCACCCTTCCTTGCCTTCTTTCTAGACAATCCCTCCTAAAATGTCTTTTATGGCAGAAGAAATATTTTAGCAAGGAGAAATCCAAATACCCCCTAACGTTTGTGCAAAAGAGAAACACCCCTCTTTTAAATTTATTTTAATTTCAGCAATTCATTTTCTACTATCAATGGACTTGATCAACTTTAATTTAAAGGAGGTAGGTGTTTCTTTTTTGCACAAAAACGTAAGGGGATATTTGGATTTCTTCCTATTTTAGCTTCTTGTTTTTGGACTGTGGCCTTACACTTCTTTGACTTCTAAAGGCTTTCTTCTCGTGTCCTTTTAGCCATGAGTCCTTTATTGACAGATCTTTTCATGTCAAAGTTCTTATTTAATTCTTTAGAACTTAGAGCTAACTTCACCTCGTTAAGAATCACTGTATTTCTTCCATAGGGAAGGCCATTCACAAAATTCTCATCTAACTTATGTAAAGATTTTAATACGATCAAGGATAGGCACTCATTATCAAGAGTAAAATTGACAGCCTCAAGATCCAAGATGGTCTTATTAAACCTCTTCAAGCGCCCTTCCAAAAGGACCACCCTATCCTCCATCTTGAATTCAAGGAGTCTTTTCTTGAGCAGTCTGTTAGTAGGAGTCTTTCTTGCATATCTTGCTTCTAGTTCATCTAAGATTCCCTTTGGAGAAACTTCCTTCGAAATTTCTCTCGAGATATCATCTCTCAAAGATAATACTATAGCACTATAAGCTTTCTTAAAGATTTCTTTCTTCTCTTCATCAGATAGTTTCTTTGCTAATTTTTTCTTCATCCTCGAAAGCTGCTACCAACCCTTTATGAACCAAAAATGCTTTCATCTTTAGAAGCCACCATTCTTGATTAATTAGCAGAGTTCGGAGCTCTGATACCAGTTATTAACGAATCACTACGACAACAATCTTGATTATGATCTTTTTACTAACCGTCACTCAACAATGGTGAATTTACAACCTAAATGAACTAAGAACAATAGTCAAATGCTAGAAAGCTTAAGAGAAGAGAATAGAAAAGAAAAAAAAAACACAAAAAATAATTCAAAGAAATTTTCTCAGCTTTTCATTCGTCCGGATTCTGATCAATCCAATACTTTGATTACAATCTCCACTCAGAAAAGCACACAGGACTCTCTCTCTCTCTCAACGGTCATTCTGTTGTTCTTTATTTCAAGATGAAATTATAAAAATGCGCTCAGTAAGGGTAGTTGAAATTTTTTCTCAATGAAAATATTGTAATTTTCTTTAATAATTTATTTAGTGGTTAGAATTATAAAATTATAAATAAATTAATATTTTATAAAATATCTTTCGTATAAGATTTCATCTTATAAAATACCTCATGTATAAAGTCGAAATCATGACAACATCATTTTAGTAGACTTAATAATAAAATCACTCTAAATTTCATTATATGCAAAATTTAAAACAATAACCAAATAAAATTTATTATGTGGGAACCTCAGGTTCTATTCCTAAGGGCGACAATGTCAGCCGGCTAAAAGCAGCCAATGATGAAAATGGTCTTTGCTAGCTAACGTATAACTTTTCAACTCTTTTCCATTTTTCAAACTTTTGTTGCAATTTTTATATTTTTAAATTAGAACAGATGGGTCAAACAATTGGAAATCAAAGAGAATGTTTTCTATCGAAGAAGATTTGTTACCATTTGGATAATTGAATGGCCGCCAGCCAAACTGCTGGACTCCAAGCACCTGGTCTGTCGATTAAGAATAAGATTGCAACCGTTGAATCCAAAGCTGCCTATCACTTTAATCATATTTTTTAGTGATGATCCCGACAACCTCGGAGTTTCCTACATAATCTCTCTAAAATTATCTACTTTTCTCCGAAGTTTGGGTTGACATTTTTACTCGTTTTCCAATGATAGAATTCAACAATAACGACGCTGCCTTTTCAAACCCAGGCGCCACCGGTTTATAACAAAATTTCAGCTTTAAGTAGGCAGCCGCTTTCTTGCTCAATCTAATTCTAAGCTGTAGAATTTTTTAGAATTGTAACTTGAGATGGGCTATCACTGTAGATAACCGTTTGCATAATTTATTGGCAGTTGAATATGTCAAAACGTTTTGATTTTTTGGATTTGGGTCGATTCCAATTATATTCGAGGAAGGAACCTTTTTGATTGGTTTTGTCTAGATACCATCGTTGCAAGCAGCATTTATCAAAGAGAGTTCTTCGACCATATTCCTACCTAAGGTGAGAACTTTTCTGTTCTAGGTTTTTAAGAAATTGATTTGATTGAATTTTGTTGTGTAGTTGTTGATATTGCTGTAACGAATCATATTTTGGGTAATCATTTTGATTAATGATTTAAATTTTGGAGTGGGATTTGGTCTTTTTTGAAGTTAAAAGAATTCGTTTGTTTTTGCTTTGTGTTTCATTTGATGTGATGATGGTGATGGATTTTTTTTTTTATTTTATTGCGGTAGAAATCAATTGTTCGAAGTTTCGGAGATGCAGCAGATGGGAGCTGATCACGATATGCTTATGACGACAAAGAAAAGATTGGATGCAATAGAACAAGAGAGAGATCGAGCCCTTGATGAGCTTCATGAGATGAAGAAGTTGGCTCAAGAGGCCAACATGAGGCTTAGTGAGACAATGTCCCATAGGAAGGTTGCTGACATCTATACAGAGATGAATTCGGCGAACGAAGCATTGAGTGAAGAATTGAAGGTAAAAGAAAGGAATCTGGAAACATTGAAAATTGAATTTGGAAAGGTTAAAAAAGAGTTGGAGATAATAATAGTAGAGAAAGATGCATCATTGGATGAGTTAAAAGGGGAGTTGAATAATGCAAAATCAGCAGAAGCTCATGCCATGATTTTACATTCTGAAAGTAAGAATAGGATTCAGGAACTGGAGGATGAAATAGAAAAAGGGAAGGAATCTGAAAAAAAGATAGTTGATTCTTTTGTTGCCCAAACTAAACAGCTTGAGGAAACAATGATCTTGTATGAAGAATCAAAGCTTGAAATCAAATCTCTTCATGAAAGGTTAAAGAAGTTGGATCGTTCATCTGGGCAAAACCTTAGAGATTTTAATGCATCTCAAACTTGGGTTGACGATTCAAGAGAAACAATTGAAAGTCTCAAGTTTGAGCTTCAATTGGCAGAAGAGAATCTTGCTCGTTCACAAGAGATGGAAAATAGTTCTTCATTTAGGGTGAAGTGTCTTCTTGAGGAGGTAAGCACGCTAAAGAGTGAACTGAAGTTCGTTAGTGAAGCAGAAGAGAATAACAAGAAGGCTATGGACGATTTGGCATTAGTACTTCAGGAAGTTGCATCAGAAGCGAGCAATGCGAAGGAAAAACTTGCCTCAACCGAAGAAGAGCTTAGGTCCACAAAATCAGAGGCAGAGGAATTGAAGCTGAAGTTGAAGAGCATCGAGGACATGTACAAAATGCATGTTGATGAGCTGAATAAAGAAGCTGATCTGTGCAAAAATACTGCTGAGAGGTTGAGACTTGAAGCTGAAGAATCGCTTTTAGCATGGAGTGAGAAAGAGACTCGCTTTGTTGATTGTATCAAAAGAGCAGAGGAGGAAAGAGATGCTGCACAACTAGATAATAGTAATGCGCTTGAGTTGCTTAAAGTGGCCGAGAACACGACCAGGTCAGCAAAGGAAGAGAATCTAAAATTGCGCGATATACTGAAACAGGCCCTAAATGAAGCTAATGTTGCAAAAGAAGCTTCTGAGATTGCTAGGGCAGAAAACTCTCAGCTCAAGGATGCCTTGCATGCCAAGGAAGAGGCTCTGAATTTTATTTCCCGAGAGAACGAAAACCTTAAAATGAATGAAGCTGCTGCTATCGACAGTATCAAGGAGTTGAAGCGATTGCTATCTGAAACACCAGCCAAATGGTCTGAATCATCAAACAAAGAGCTGAAACCGGAGGACACAGAACAAGGTAAGAAATTAAAGCCTACGAATTCAACTGATATGGATCATAAAGAAGGTAAGAAACTGAAAGATGGTTTAAATCTCAATATCAAGCAGTTGAAAATCTCAAACAAACCAAGGGATGTAGAGGAGAAAGCTATTAGAACCGACCCACTTCGAGGCTCAATATTTGAAGTAAATTCACCAGGCTCAGCAGCTCATCATAGGAGAAAGTCTTCCATTTCTTTCTCGGAGGATGGAAAAATTCTAATTGCCGAAGAATTGGAGAATTCAGAAGTGATTCATTTTGATGAGTCTGATGATAGAAGCACAAGAAAAAAGAAAGCATTGATGAGGAGATTTGGAGACATATTAGTGAGACGAATTACTCATACTCACAAAAAGGAACCTTCACTCGAGTAAATATGTATATGTATGTGTGTGACCCAAAATTTTTATACATTGTGCTTTAGTTTTGATTTTTCTAGGAGATTGTTTGTTTGTTTAGCTTGTTCATACAAAAATCTGGAGCTATTGCTATTACATTGTGTGCAGGCTCCCTTCAGATATACTTGAGATAAATACTGGCAGTTGTATAGCTACCAATTCATATATAGTTCAATATCATAGTTGATTTTCAATGTATACTTGCTCCTTTTTCTGATAAGATACAAATAAACACAAAGGTATATTCACCTTCTTTGACTTTTTTGTTATATCTTATTTTTTATTTTATGATTTCCGTTTCACTTTCTTAAATTTTCATTGTTTTGGTTGAGGATTTCATCATATTGTAGTCCTTTAAATAAATGGTATCTGTTTATCAAGTTGTTTTCTTTTTAAGAATATTATTTTATAACTTGAATTAAGAAACATATTAGTCTTTTTATATAACTCAATTTATATATATATATAATTTGTTACTGAATAGAAAAAAGAATATATAAAATATAATAAAATTTTCAATATTATTTGCAGACTCTTTAAGCAAATTTTTTTGCAAAAAATTTCACTCAGTATAAATATTGATGTGACAATGTTATATTATTATTATATAATTTTTATTTTACTTTTGGGAAAGTATAATATATGTTCAATGACATAACATTGTGACATCAAATTATTTTTGAGGAGGTTCATGCTTTTATGAAAAAGTTAAAGGCAACAATGGTATTTATGCCCCCTAGAATTTACAGAAGATTCGTGAAAGTTTAATCATTGATGATCAACTAGTATTTATGATCTAATATCAATTAACCAACTGCTTTTGTATTATCGCTTTAATCAGTGAGCCAATTATATTGTCTGCTAAAGATATTTTTTGAATAATTATTTCTTTAATTTTAATGAACTCTCTCAAAATATAATATTTTTATTGAATATTTTTAGACTTTTGGTATACTTTTAATTCTTTTACTTGTGTCATAGCCTAATATTGTCATAGAATACGGTTATTAGATAAGTCATATTTGAAACCACACCTAACTCAGATATAAACTTGTACATTTAAATAGCTTCTTTTATTACTTCTAAAATAGTAATATATTTAGTTTCTGTAGTAGAGTCCACTGTTATTATCTGTTTAGAACTCTTCTAATTAATAATACTTTTATTATATACAAAAATGAATTTCAATATAGATTTTTTACCGTTTACATGTGATTGAAAATTAAAATCTATGTATCTTTGAATGTTTAACTTTGAATATTTATAATTCAGAATCAAATTTTTAGTTCTTTCTAAATACTTAAAGATCAATTTCACTCTTGACCAATGCTTTTTCTCTAAATTAACTTGATATCTTCTCATAACACTTACAATATAAGCTATATTATATCTTATACATGATATTACATGCATTAAGATACCTATAGTTGAATTATAAAGAACATTATGTATCCGTTATCGCTTTTCATTGTTTTTTAGATTCATATATTTAGAAAGATAAAGATCATGAATGAAAGATAAGAGATCTCTCTTAGAGTTCCTTGTGCTAAACATTTTTAATATTCTTTCTATGTATCATTTCTAGAATAATTCAATTATCCTTTTGTTTTATCTTTATAAATATAAATCCCAAAGATATATATTACTTCTTCTAAATTTTTCATAGAGAAGATTTTAAATAACTAGATTTTAACCTCTATCATTACACTAGTATCATTGTCCATTAATAATATGTCATCTATATATAATATAAAGACTGTGATGGTATGATCCTTAACCCATCTATATTTATAAGACTCATTCTAATTTTTCACAAAATTAAATGATTTGATCATGTCATGAAATGAGATTTTTCAACTTCTTGAACCTTACTTTAATTCATAAATAGATCAATGTAACTTGTATACCTTATCTCTTTTAATAGTAGATATAAAACCAATTGACTGTTATATATATATATATATTTTCTTTAATAAATCCATTCAAGAATGCATTTTTGACCTTTATCTACCAAACTTAATAATTATGATATATTGCAATGGTTATCATTATGCGGATAAATTTAACCATAGATACAAAAGAATCTCCTCATAATCCAATCTTTATTTATGAATATATCCTTTCACTACTAACCAAGTTTTATAGTATTGTCCTAGTAAATATGGGTAATTTGGGTGAAAATGACAATTTCAAACAATTAAATTTTTTTTACACTGTTCATGCAACTGTTAATGAAAAATATAATAATTTGACTATTTATGACAAGAGTAATTATAAAGAAAGAGAAAGAAGAATACAGACATAGAGATTTTTATAGTGGTTCAACAATCAGGCCTACATCCACTCTTATCAGTTTTATTCTTCGAAGTTAAGGATTCATTATCGATCTTGTTTATTTTGGGTTAAGAGCAACCCGATTATAGCTTCTTTCTTTTCATCGAGTGAAGAGAAAAAAAATTCACAGTCTTTCTTTAATACAGATGAAGAGGAACCTACTAAACGCAATTATTCAAATGCAAACATGATTCAAAAATTTAAAATAATAAAGTGTTTTTACTCTCTCAAAGAGTGGATATTCAATAAATTCAATGATTTATAATTTTTCTCTCACTAAAAAAATAAATGTGTAAAAGTGTACATGCAGGAGAATTTTTGTTAATGATTAGTTGTATGCTTTGTAATTCCTCTTAATTTTTTTTGTCTTCGGTCAAAAATGATTATATTTATACCTATGATTAATTGGTGGCAACGATTCTCTGATCATTTATTTATTTCTCATATTAAATATAGCAAACTAGCCTTTACAAGTTTGAATCTGCAGAAGGTATCAATAACTTTGTCTTTCTGATACAATGGTATCGAACCTTTTAAGCTTAGATATTGATATCTTTGTACATATCGACTTTTAAAAAATTTTCTAACTAAAAGTTTCGATACTTCCTCTAAGGTATCGATACGTTTGAACTTCATATAACCAGATTTGATACCTTCCTCTTGAGGTGTCGATACTCGAGCACTGGATTTCCCACACATCGAAATGTTGGTTACAGGGCATCGATACATTCTTTCTGGGTATCAAAACTCTGGCTTCCCTACTTTCTGTACTTTAATTTTTTTTAATCATTTTGATTATTAGAGCAACATTTCTTAAGAAATATATGTTATTTCAAATCAATTAATATCAACAATCTAATTTTTATAACATTTTGATAAGTTTAAAATATAATCATTCAAATAAAATCATAAACTTAATCAAATATCCAATGTCTTGATTAAATAATAAACTTAATCAAATATCCAAACTCAAATGTCATGATCAAATGATGAACTTGAACACAATCAAATAATCAAATAGTCAAATTTTATCCAAGTAAACGAATCAAATTAAAATAATTGAATATATAATTAATCTTTTGGTTCATCATCAAAAACACATATAAACATTATATAAGTCTTTATCTTTCCATTCTTATCAATATTTTTCTCGAAGATTCACCTATAACTAATAGAAATTACTACTTTTGGTAGATTTATAAGTGTCTAGATTTAGTTCACATACATGAATTCTATCTCAGAATTTATTGTCTCTAGCCATTTGCCTGAATCTTTATCAAGTATAGTTTTTTCATAACTTCTAGGATCATTACCATGATTTACTTTCCTATTAAGTAAGATTCAAAATTTAGCTCATAAAGAAGTCCATATCACTTTGGAGTCTTCGATACTTTAGAAGTTTTTTGAATTAAAATTAAAGTATTTGACACTGAGATCTAACTGAAGAGAAGAACGTTCGTCAGCCAAGAACATTGAAATTAAATTCTGATAGAGTACTTTTAAGAGTGACAAAGTTTAACTTTTTTAAGAACTAGGTGTGTATGACGCCTGGTATCGGATCAGGGATAATACAACATTAATTTTTTTAGCATTCTAAGGCTTTCTGACTTATACTCCATTTGGGGTCTCTAGTTTGTAGACTTCAGGTTCAAGAACTTGAATGACCTTGTATGGTCTTCCTAATTGGCTCTAAACACTCTTTCACTAGGAAGTTTTGTATTAAGAGTTACTCATATGAAAACTAAGTCTTCTCTCTAAAAGGTTTGACGTCTAACTTTCTGATTGTACTATCGAGCCATAATCTACTGATGGGTTGTCATTCTTATTACAGTTTTGTCTTATTTTTCCTCTAACATATCCAAGTTTAGTTATCAGCTGGTTTGATTCTTCTTTTTATCATAGTCTTGTACTCAAAAAATTGGGACTTCAATTTCAATTGGGATAATAGCTTCGCATTCGAAAGCTAGAAGAAATGGAGATTTTTCTGTAACAACTTTTGGGTGATTTTGTAAGCCCAAAGTACCTTAGGCAGTTTGTCGATCCATACTTCTTTATGTTCTTTAAGCTTCTTCTTCAAGGCTTTCTTGACTATCTTATCAGTAGCTTTTACTTGTCCATTAGCTTGAGGATAGTATAGTGTTATAAATCTCAAATTTATATTCAAGTCTGAGTAGAATTCTTAGAACTTAGCATTGTCAAACTGCTTTTCATTATTAACCACCAGAATTTGTAGGACTCCGAAGCGATATATTATATTCTACTTCACAAAGGCTATTGTTTTCTTCCTGGTTATACTGGAAAGAGGCTCGAATTTCACCTATTTTGTGGAGTAATCGATTGCCACTATTGCATACTTGGTCTTAGCTTGGGCAGCTAGTAATGGTTTGATTAGGTTCGAACTCTATTAAGAGAAGGGCTAAGAACTGGAGAGACAAGAGAGTTCTTCTGGTGGCTGTCTTAGAATATCATCATGAATTTGACATTTGTGACAGGATCTAATAATCTGAGAAGCATCTTGAGAGATTGTTGGCTAATAATAATCCTATCGTATGATCTTGTACATAAGAGAACGAGCCTTATCATGGCTTCCGCAGATTTTACCATGGATTTCTTTTAAGATTTTCTTTGCCTCATCTGGCCTTAAACATTTTAATTGCAGCAAACTAAAATCACGTTTATATAATATATTATCAATAATAATGTACCTGATCAATCTATTCTTTATCTTCTTTGTCTTGATTTTATCTACCGATAGGTCTCCATATTGAATGTAGGATTTGAATGTCCTCATCCATGTTGGATTGGGAGTGTCTTGCATTGTGGCTATATGATCATTCTTCAAATCCACACTTCGTTGTATTAGGACTTCTATTGGTACTGAAGCTAGAGCTTTTCCTTTGAAAGTTGAGGCTAGCTTCGCTAAAGTATCAGCTCTAAAGAGTTATTTTACTGTAACTTCCTTGAATACCTCTAAGAGCTTTCTGATCTGGCTCAAATAAGCTTGCATGTTGTCTTTTCAAGTCTGAAACTATCTCTTGATCTGATTGACTATCAACTGAGAGTCACTATTTATATTCAATGATGAGACTCCCAAAGCCTATACCAACTTGATTCCGGTTATCAAAGCTTCATACTTTGCTTTGTTATTGGTTACCTAGAAATCAAACTTTAAGGAGTATATATAACTTCTTCCCCTTCAGGTCTTTTCAGAATTACACCTGCTCTACCCCCTAAATATTGGAATTGTCATTAACGTACAGTTGTCAAAATTCATCCAAGGTACTATGGTCTAAAATGTTGGTTTCGTCTCAATGGTTATTAGCTTTCGAGACCTACAATACTGTTAGTTGTTTCATTATCGTCCTTTTTACAATAAAATTTGTCAATGCTAACCTTTTAAGGCTCATAGTCTATGTCATATTAATTGAGTTCGATCAACTACTTCACCAATCACCCTGATAAGTCTGGTCTGTGAAAGATTTGTCTTAGAGGTTGATTTGTCATCACAACTATCTAATATGCTTGAAAGTAAGGATGTAACTTTCTGACAGTGGTAACAAATGAGAGATCAAGCTTTTCTACTAGAATGTATCTTGTTTCGACATCTAAAAAAGCTTTTTTGGCATAATAAATAGGCTTCTATACTTTCTCAGCATCTTTTTTAATCAGAACAGAGCTTATTGAGTGGTCACTGACAGCTAAATATAACAGCAAAATGTCTCCCTTCTCAGGACTAATAATATGTGGAACATAAGCTCAATACTCTTTAAGCTTTCTAAAACTCTATTCACAGTTCTCGTCCTACTCTATTTTTTCCCTTTTCTCATCATCCGAAACAAAGGAAAACATTTATCTGTAGCTTTTGAGATAATCTGCTCAAGGTAGCCAATCTCCCTGTTAAGCTTTTTAATTCTTTTATCGTGGTTGGAGGCTTTAAATCCATGATACCTTTCACTTTTTGAGGGTTGGTTTCAATTCCTCATTCGTTAACAATATAGCCAAGAAATTTTTTAACGCCAACTCCGAACGAATATTTCTCAGGATTCAACTTCATATTATATTTTCTTAGGTAAGAGAAAGTCTCTTTCAGATGTCTAACGTAGTCAAAGGCCTTCACAATCTTTGTAATCATATCATCAACACACACTTTCATGGTTGACCCAATTAAGAGCTTGAAGACTTTATTGACTAGTCTCTGGAATATTGCCCCAATATTCTTCAAATCGAAAGGCATGACCTTATAGCAATACAAGTTTTGATCAGTGACAAAAGCAGTTTTATCCTGGACAGGTTCATGCATCTTGATCTGATTATACCTTGAGAAAGCATCCATAAAACTCAAAAGCTTATGTCCTGCCGTGGAATCCACTATTTGATCTATTTTCAACAATAGAAAGTCATCTTTTGGACATGCTTTATTCAAATTAATGAAATCTACACATATCCTTTATTTTTCATTGGCTTTCTTCACTATTATCACTTTTGTAATCCAATCAGGATAATAGACTTCTTGGATAAACTGAAATTTCAAGAGCTTATCTACTTTTGTTTTAATGGCTTCTCTTCATTCAACATTGAATATTTTCCTTTTTTAAGCTATAAGTTTGAATTTTAAATCCATAGTTAGGTGATAAGTGATGATTCGAGTACTGATTCCTGACATGTTATCATGAGACTAGGCCAATACATCAGTGTTTCATCTTAATACTTTAGTTAATGATGTTTTCTGCTTGGCAGTTAGGTTAGATCCAATCTTCATGCGTTATATGCTAAGTTATGACCAAGTTATGGATTCTTCCCCTTTTTGTCAGCAAGCAAAGAAGGGAATGAGAAGAATCACCAAAAACAGAATGAATGAAAATAACAGTGCATAAAAAATCACAAATAAGCAATATAATCACAAAAAATAAACATCCAAGTAGGTGGTGGCTAACATCATCCAGAGAAGAAATAAACATCCATAACATATCAGAAAATAATAATGACCAAAAAAATAAAATTAGCTAGAAAGAGGATGGTCAAAATGATGCATGATATCAGTAAGCTCAGGATCTATGTCCTCGTCAGAAGAAAAATGAACAGGAGCTAGTTGAGATGAGGAACCAGTCTCAAAAGAAGGAGGACTATACTCAGTAAGTGGTGGCTGTGGATGAAAAGGAAGAAAGTGAGGCAATGGTTAGGGACCGGACGGTGGAGGTCTAGGTCCCAAAACAGATCCTGTAGAAGGTCCTATAGAGGGTTCCGTCTGACCAATCTATTCCTCAATCTCGTTTAAATTCATAATCAAATCAGTATGGTTGAGTATCACATCCTGCCACTGTTTATCCATCATCTTTTCAAGAATATGTATCAGTTGAAAGCCTCATTCATGCGAGTATCCATGTTTTGAACAGCCGTTATCACAGTAGACTCAAGGGAAGAAAAGTTATCAAGAAGCTTCTCTATCTTATACTTAAGGGTCAAAGAAGGGAGAGCTAATGGAATATAAACCCTAGGTGGATAAGGTGGAGGAGTAGGTGCAGGCTATTGCTGTGATGCAGGCTCCGTGACATATGGTAGAGGTGTAGAATCTGTCGACACTAGTGCTGTCTTAGTCTCTGTCGATGTAGGCTCTGACCTCTTTGGGATGTCATGAGGCTCTGTTTCTGTGGCAGGTGGAGAACTAGGCATATCTTGCTACTGCTGCTATGTCTGAGGTATAACTGGAGAAAGATTAGGCATGTCTTGCTACGACTACTGATCAGATGTAGAGGGAACATCAGAAGGAAGGTCCTGCTCAATAGGAGGATCCTGTATAGGACTATCATCATCTTGTCGATGAGTTAACACTCTGGCTTGTCTTAAAAACCACACACCAGGAGCATAATGCTCGTAGTGCATCTTGCGCAAAGTCGTCTCACTTAGCATAGCAGATACAGGAGGTGTAGTGCTATCCACGTCAACCAGAATGTCAGGAGATATCTGCTGTAACAACTCAGAGATAGGATATCTATAGTAAAGGTTGCATTACTGAGACGCTCCTCTCACAATACTAATGATCATCCAGTAAGTTAGATTCTATTACTAATGAGTCATGGTGTATTCCATCCACCATATGTCTTCTACAGACATCTTTATAAATATGTCAGATCTGGCATTCAGATTATGCACCACAATGAGATGTAAGATTCTCTTATTTAACCTAAGTTTCGATGGTTTGTTTTCAACTTGCTGAAGATCTGGGTTTCAAAAAATAGTCTGACAAGCTTCGAGTGGGTTAAATGTAGAGGGCAAGTAGTATTCTCCCCCTAGAATGAACTTAAATTGATGACATAACATCGCCTCATCAATTTTAAAATGTATTCCCCTCACCAAAGTTGTAAATTTCATCACTATATTTCTTCTTGTTTGTGGATCTTTGGTATTCAAATTTGAATAAAACAATCGAACCAACTCAGGATAGTATTTTTCTTTAATACTCAAGAATAGGATCCAACCAAAATGATAAAATTGGGGTAAATATAAAAATCATATGGTTTTTAGAAGAGTGAAATCAATTACCCTTCTTGGAGTGATAATCCTCCTCACAAAATGAGTCATGAATCGATCTTCTTACTCTTGAGAAGTGAAGCCTTATTGGTTCGGGTCTTTTGGTATTGCTGTAGAAGAAGATCCTTTGCCAACCTTCTATTTCTTTTTAGATGGTCTGGGTACTTTCATGCATGGAGGCATTGTCTAGAGTGAGAGAGAGTACGAACTGAAGAGATTTTGAGAGAAAAACTTGAGAGGGATTGATGAAAAGGATGACAGTTATAGAAAGTTTAGTGTGTGAGAGAGAGATAGAAAGTGAAAGAGAATGAATAGGGTTTGAATTTAAAAAGAGTAAGGGAAAAGACGAATAGGTGACGCTTTTAAATCTGAAAAGGTGTAACGGTTTGTAAAATGACATAGTTTTTTTGTTTGAATAAGGCAAATGTGTCGATACATTTTAACGTTGAAGCTTGGATCTTCGTCACGAAAGTATCGATGCAATTTGGGAATGTATCGATACGTTAAGTCTTAAAAGTTTGTAACCATTATAAAGGTGTCGATGTATTTGGATATTTATTCCAGGACATTTCAAATGTATCGATACGTTAGACAAGGTATCGATATGATACCATAAGAAACACGATTTTAAACACCTTGTTTTAACCTCAAAACTTTTTTAAGCAAATTATAACTTCACATAACAAGATACACAAAAGGATACATTCAATCAACACACATCATCCCCAGATTATTCCTTAAATAGTAGAATCTAATTTTGTCCAAAGGTTTTATAAAAATATCTGCTAGTTGATTTTCAGTATTAACATATTCCATACAAACATCATTCTTTTGAGCACGATCACAGATAAAATGATGTCGAATTTCAATATGCTTGGTTTGTGAATGATGCACATGATTCTTTGTGAGGTTAAAGCACTAGTGTTGTCACACATGATGAGAATCTTTTCTACATGCATGTCATAGTCTAACAATTGATGCTTGATCTACAAGAGTTATGCACAACAACTACTTATAGATATATACTCAGCCTTGGTGGTAGATAAAGCAACAGAGTTTTGCTTTTTACTCACCCATGTTACTAATGCATTTCCTAGAAAGTAACAAGCATCACTTGTGCTTCTCCTATCAATCTTACAACCTCCAAAGTCTGTATTCAAAAAACCTTTCGGATAAAATTAACCATCTTTGGGATAGAAGAATCCCAAGTTAGGTGTGCCTCTAAGGCATCTAAAAATTCTTTTCACGACACTTTGATGTGTTTTCTTAGGATTTGATTGAAATCTAGTACAAACACACACTATAGAGGATGTCGGGTCTAGATGCAGTCAAGTAAAGCAAAGAATCTATCATACTTCTATAAAAGCTTAGGATCAACACCATCTAGTTTTATTTGTAAGCACAAAAAGAAATTTAATTCTCTCATTATACTCATTTCAAATTCATTGCTAATAAGTTTAGAAAATTCTTCACAAAGAGTATCATTTGTACTTCCAAAAATAATATCACGAACATATACTTGCACAATAAGAATATCATGATATTTTATTTTTGTAAAAAGTGTCTTATCAACACTCCCCCTGTCAAAATTATTTTTTAATAAAAAATTACTAAGTCTCTCATACCAAGCTCTAGGAGTATGTTTTAAACCATAGAGGGCTTTAGTAAGTTTGTAAGCATGATTTAGAAAATTTTTCATTTTCAAAATCGGGAGGTTGCTCAATCTAAGCTTCTTCACTAAGAAAACCATTTAAAAAAGCACTACGTGCATTCATTTAAAAAAGTTTAAAGTCTTTAAAACATGCAAAGGCTAAGAGAATTCGAATAGCTTCTAGTCTAGTCAGGAGAGCATATGTTTCATCATAGTCTATCCTTTCTTTTTGGCTATAGCCTTGAGTAACAAGCCTAGCTTTGTTTCTAATGATGTTTTTATGCTCATCCAGCTTGTTTCTAAACACCCACTTGATACCAATGATAGAATGATTATGAAGTCTTGGAATTAAGTCCCCAACTTGGTTTCTTTGGAATT
>JAVXUL010000020.1:8511421-8527951 GCA_035590515.1 Trichilia minutiflora
TTATATGATAAATATATTTTTATAATAATAGATTTAATTATATAATTTATTTTTAATATCTTTTTATTATAATTTAAATGGGTATACGGATAATCGTATCATAATAGTATTTAAATAGGTAATCATATATAAATAAATAATCGTAACTTAACGGATAATCATATTTAAATGGATAATCGTATCTACACAGATAATCGTGTTTAAACGAATAATCTTATCTACACGAATAATCTTGACTAAATGAATAATCCTATCTATACGAATAATAATAACTAAATAAATTATGATTAAATAATCGTATCGTATTCGTATTTATAATTTCTGACACGAATAATATTCATATCGAATGAATATTAATCATGTCAAGTTAAATTTTATCTGTTTATCTGAATTACCACTCCTACTCACAAATTAAGGTAGTAGCTCGAATTTATTTATTGAATAAATGATGAATATTGTAAATTATTATTTATTATTATTATTTTTATATGATGATAAATTTAATTATTTTAATTATTTAATAGAAATTGGGCTTGCCTACTCCTATGATGGTGTAGTGTTAGTATTAAAGTACTTCAGTCATAGCCCAATATAGAGCGGGCCTTCTTTACATGGATACTTATTAAAGTTTAAGTAGGATTTAAATTAAAAATAATCTAAGTTAACTTTAGATTATTCCACTAAAATTTTAAAGTTTTAATATAGAAATTTATGTTAACAAAATAAAATTTTACTTAATTAAAATTTTTAATTAAATTTGAGTATGATCTTAAACTAATAATAACCACTTAATAAATCAAATATTTGATATATGCAATTACAATAAGACCTATAATAAATTTTATTTTTCTTAGTCATTTAATATTTTAATAATTATCGTAATCTATCTATATTTGTAAACTAAATTTATAAATGAATATTATTATTTAATAAGTAATTTGTATTAATAGATTCTATCTTGTAATTAATATATTTTTATAATCTATGAAATTAAATTTCTAAATTATTAAAATTTTAACTATTTTATCATGTTTCACTCCGTGATAATTTAAAAGATATAATACTTGAATATAAATTCATTATTTACTTGGAATTAAGATCTATTAAATTTATTAAAATTTATGTGAATTAAAATTAATAATATTTGTATAATTATATGTTAGTTCACAATAGTTCATGTTAATGTATAACATATACTTTAATTTTTCTATTTGAATTCTTTACTCCAATGATTAAGATAAATTATTAATTAGATAATTAGAAAACTTACAAATATATTACGAAATGCCAATTTTATATATAATTGTGAATAATTTTTTTATAAAAAAGTTTTCATTTATATTTTTTTATTTTAATAAACAATACTTATCACATGCTTTATATATAATAATAATAATAATATTACGTAATATATATATATATATATATATATATATTACCTGTAAAATATCTTATCTTTTGTTAAAACATGGGGCGCACCAACAATATTAAATACTCAAAATCAGATTTTTCTATTTCATAATCATAAGAAATGGCTGCCACTTAAGTCCGTAAGAGGACAAAAATAATAATACCTGCATCTTCTGGAATTGGTCCGAGTTTATGCTAATCAGAACCGAGGCACCGTTAAACTCAATATGATATATTCATATTTCTCAATTTCTCATAAATGTCTTTTTAATTTGTTATTAAATTTCAAAAATAAGAAACTTTGAAATAAATAGAAAATACAATAATTAGCTATTAGAAATCCAACCTAATAAAATTAGAATTCTACTTATAATAATTAGATATTAACTCATACCTCCTTTAAAAAATAATTTATTTATATTAACACCTAATTTATTCTTGTCAACCTGTTAATACAATAGAGTTTTAAATGATACTGATCTTCCTTTATGCCAACTCTGATGTTAAAGTCAATACGGTCAAAGAAATTATAACATCTCGGTCTGATGAGGATGAAAAGTGACATCGGGATTGAGAGAGTTTAAGTAAGGAGCGACTTTTGATAGGCTTTTAGGATGGTAGGGATAAACCGAATCCCACAACGGAATAGGAGAGAAAATTACTGGGCTATATATATAGAGTTGGAACCAAGTTGTCAACAAAACCTTTTGAGATGGGTGATGGTTTATTCCCAAGAATTACGCAGTTAAACATGTTTGGATGAGAGCAGTACCAAGATGGGTGACCTCTTGGGAAGTTCTCATGATAACCTATTACCAAGAACAAAACTGTGAGGCCCAAAGGGTTGCGGCAAAGCGAATAATATTATTGACAGATTTAGACCAGGTGTTACAATTGGTATCAGAGACAACTCTCCTCTAGTACAATAGTGGTAGTTCGAGGACGAACTAGGCGAAAACTGCTGGGCATGTAACATCTCAGTCCAATGAGGGCGGGAAGTGGCGCCAGGGTCAAGGGTGAGTAAGAAGTAGCTTCTAGTAGGCTTCTAGGATGGTAGAGATAAACCGAATCCTATATCGAAATATGAGAGAAAGTTACTGGGCTATATATGTAGAGCTGGAACCAAGTTGTCAGTAAGACCTTTTGAAATACGTGGTAGTTTATTCCCAAGAATTACACAGTTAAGCGTGCTTGGACAAAAGTAGTACCAAGATGGTTGACCTCTTGGGAAGTTCTCAAGATAACCCATTATCAAGAATAAAATCGTGAGGCTTCAAGGGTTGGGGTAAAGTGGACAATATTGTTAACAGACTTGGATCAGGTGCTACAGAAATATTGAAAAAGCAAAACAAAGCAAAATGAGAAGAACATAGAGATAACCTCTATTACCTTTTTTGATACTTCATCCTTGTTTCCAGTGGTAAGGGAATGAAAAGCAAATGATGTTATTGTTATGTATGGTGTAGAGACTATTAGGATTATAGGAAACTTCAAAATCTAAAGCTTTTTTTTTGTTGAAGGTGGTCCTTTTTATAGTGAGATGGTGAAGTGTCCTTCAAGTTATGTCCACCTAAACATCAAAAAATAAGAATGGCTCCTTTGTCAGCAAGAGGGTGATGTATAGACTGCTCTTGATTTGATCATGTTACCAACATTACTTAGTAAAGTCTTTAGTTGGCTGCTACGCATGTAAAAGATGGTATGATACGTGATTATGACTAGAGGATAAGGGTTCTCGGCTTGGTGAATAGAGTTCAAAGGGTTAACCAAGGACATATTTACTTGCCTCAGTGATTGGGCATATCGTCTTCACCCAAGTTAGGATAGGAGGTTCTAGTTATGCCTAAGGATTGCTGTAACGAGACCTTGATTGTCTTGGAATTGAATGATAGTTGAATTTGATGGTGATATCTAGGGCTAGATGATATGGCTAGAAAAGGCCTTGAATAAATACTTGTTGCTAAGGATCATTTATGTCCATTACTACAATAATTATCTTGGGAATTAGGTTAGGCATTATGTGGACCCCTTGACCACATAATGAGGTTATGACCTTTTAACCTTCAGTAATTATCAGTTTTGCCCCCAATATTAAGTCCTAATTTTTAAGATAAAGTCTCTTGAATTTTGTTACAAACTTATTATACTTGGAGACGTGGTATTACCCTAGCCATTCAATGTTGAATTCTTCCAAGAAATGTACACGTTGCAGGGTTTGAATTACCTCTATTCATATAAAATTTTTAAATGTTTTGGATATTGTGACTATTTGTCATGTCCTGACTCTAAGAATCGGACAAGTGATAATCACCATAAATCCTAAAAATGTATTCTATTAATTAGAAAACATCCTCAAGATATACAAAGTAAAGTATTTAAAAACCTATTTTGTAAATTCAATCTAGCTTTTAAATTTTCATATTTCTAAAATCATATATAATTTAAATCATCATTTTCAATTTCAAGTACACTTCAATAATATTATTTGGTTTTTGACCGATAAATCAAATCATAAAATCAAGCATCAATACCATAATCCAACGATTTAAAATCAAAAATTCAAAATACATTATACAATACAAATCAAGTCATAATATACTTGACCGAGTTAAATACATAAAATAAATCTATTCAATACAAATCAACTTTAAATTTTAGTAGACTAACTATATGGATACAACTAAGTCGTGTATTGGAGAATACAATAAAATTTGTAACGAAATCAACAAGGCTTGTTACTAATATATCCTATCTTGAAAGGTGAAAAAAATGGTGATTATTTTAAAATACTCAGTGAGCGAGCAATAATAAAATACAGCATTTCAACTGGACATATATAATCAACACATTAAGGAGGTACCAAGAAAATGATATTCAATTTAAACCAACATATGATTGTTTTATAAAAATATAAGTGTGGTAAAACATTATTCATTCATTTAAATCAATTTCAAAGTAAATCAAGTCAATCAAATATATTAGATTCTATCCATCTCAATTGACTATAGGATATCCTCAACTCATATGGATATATGTATATGAGTACTATAGCATGCTAAGCATATTAGGCCTATTAGATTTCTATCTCCTTTATTTGGATATAGGAATATCCGCATCCTCGGGTCTATTGAGTTTCATCCATCTCAATTGATTGTAGGATACCTTTACCCTTGGTATAGGGCTCAATCCACCTCATTTGACTATAAGATACCCTCAATTTCAATATAAGATTTCATCCACCTTAGTTAGTTGTAGGATACCCTCAATATAAATCAATAACTAACTCTTAAAACCGAAATCTATATCAAAACCATGTAACATTGGTTCTCAGGCAATATCGATAAAATCATTAAAAGTCGTACATTTTTGTAAAAAGCTTGGCCTCTTGGCCTTAATAAATCATACTCGAATAATGAAATCAATATTTATAATGTAGTGGTCCAGTAAACCTCATAAAATCATATCATAAATAAAATCATAACTGGTTTCTATCCTCATTGTAATATGAAACTCATAAACAGCCTCTGGCCTGAGATGTATGTATAAATAATATATCAAAATTATAAAATATTTTTTCTACATATCTATCATAAATAAGGGATTTTCTCGATCTCCATAGAAAACAAAATCCATCATCTCCTCGTAAAATCATATAAAACATTTAGCATCCTAAAGTATTTTAAAATATAAGTTTTCATAAATTATCCAAAGAGATAAAAGAGAATAGAAAAATATCCACTCACAAACATGCAATAGGGAACCACTTTTTCAATTGCTTTCTTGTTACAGGGATCCTCAAACTACGCAGTTCATACCAAAAGGGTTAAATTATACTTTAGAAAAATTTAGTGACTTCAAAGTAATAAAACTCCAAAATTATGAACAGTAGTCAAACACCTTTCTCTCATTCTCCCAATTAAAATCCTTTGCTCAATAGACAAAATGATGTTTATAGGTTGTAAAGGATGCTTAATAATAGTGTTGTACAACAAGAAACACGGATTTAATAAATAGAAATTAAAAAAAAATTAGGGAAGAAAATATTTGGGTTTACATTAAGGGTTACTTAGATACGTAAGAAATAAAAACCATGAAAAAAAAATAGGGGATTTAGTCCCCATTCTTTCTATAACATATATAAGGATTGAAAAATAAAAATTTAGCCTTGAAATCAGAAAAAGAACAAATAAAAAAACATGAAAAATAAGTAAAATAATCTTTTTCTACTACAAAAATTATTTTCAGTGTGATTTTTTATAAAAAAAAAGGTTCAATACACCTTAAATTATAAACAAAGATATCGATACGTTTTAAAAAATGGACAAAGATATCAATATGTTGGTAAATGTTTTGACACCTTTGATTTCGGTATCAAAACCTTAAGCTAAATGATAGATCCCTTATTCAAAAAAATGAAAGCTAGCCTCGAGTTTCGAAATATTTGTGAAAGGTTTTGATATTTCAAATTTTATTCAGGCCTTTCAGTTAAAAATCACTTCTTTGAAAATATATCATTCAGGTCCTTCACTTTTAAAGTTATTTTCTCTCTCATTTAGAGTCCGATTTCAATTCAATTTTTTTATACAAACATATTTCTACCTTTTTTCATTAGAAATAAACCATATCTCAAACCTTCATCTCAGAAGTTCGGGTGTTTACATAAAAAATCTTTATAAAATTTGACAGTAATCTGACCTATTTTTGATTTTGATTCTCTCTTATCTAATTTTGAATTTGACTCAAATTTTATTCTATGAAATTTTTATTCTGTCATTTCTCAGTAAAAGCAAACAGCTTATCAATTAGATTTTATAATTATCATAAATTTACATTTAAAGCTTAAGTACGCAGATAAAAAATTAATATAACTTTTCTAAGACTCAATTAAAATTGTATTAAATACTTATTAAATATTAATATAGATTTATTTAACTAATATTTATTTCAAAATGTGTATTTTAAAAAATGATAAAAATACACTTAAATCAAAATTACTAGATTTATACTATAATCTTTTCTACTATCCTCAATCCAATCACATGTATGAATATGCTCTTTTAACACGTTTAAAGATCGATTTTTTTTCTTAATAAAAGAAGCATGTTCGCATCTGTTACACTATTTCATCTTTATATGGATGCTTATTAAAGTTTAAGTAGGATTTAACCCGAGTAGGAGAGAGATTACAAATACATGAGATTTTTATCTCTAACTTAAAATAAAATAGACTTAATTATGTCTTAACTTATTTAGATTTCTAAGTTAACTTTACTTTATTCCATTAAAATTTTAAAGTTGTAATATCGTAATTTATGTTAAGAAAATAAAATTTTATTAATTAAATTTGAGTATGATATTAAACTAATAATAATCACTTAATAAATCAAATATTTGATATTCGTAATTCAAATAAGGCCTATAGTAAATGTTATAATTTTTTAATTATATATTTTTGTTGGTCATTGAATATTTTAAAAAATTATCTTAATATATCTATATTTGCAAACTAAATTTACAAATAAATATTATTATTATGTAATAAGCAATTTATATTAATAGATTTTATCTTCTAAGTAATATGTTTTTACAATCTATGAAATTAAATCTCTAAGTTATTAAAATTTTAATTATTTTATTATATTTTACTCTATGATAATTAAAAAAATAATAATATGTGAATATAAATTTATTATTTATTCATAATTAAAATCTATTAAATTTATTAAAATTTATATGAATTAAAATTAATAATATTTATATAACTTTATTTTAATTCACAATAATTCAATTCAATGTATAGCACATTTTTCTAATTGGAATTTTTATTTTAATGATTAAGATAAATTATTTATTATAAAATAAAAAAATTATAAATATATTATGAAATGCCAACTTTATATATATTTTTGAATAATTTTTTTATAAAAAAATTTATGATTTATATTTTTTATATTAATATTTAATATTTATCACATGCTTTAAAGATATAATATAATAATATTATGTGTAAAATATCTTATCCTTTGTTAAAACACGGGACGCACCCACAATATTAAATACTCAAAATCAGATTTTTCTATTTCCCACGTGTCATATATTTTAAAAATAAATGGCTGCCACTAAAGGCCGTAAGAGGACAAAAACAATATCTGCTTCTTCCTGAAACGGCCAGAGTTTATGCTAATGAGAACCGATATACCGATAAATTCAATATGCTATATTCATATTTCTCAATTTCTCGTTGTAGGTGTCTTTTTTTATTTGTCATTAAATTGATTAAATTTACAATTTTATCCTCATTGAATTTACAAAATAACAAACTTTGAAATAAATAGAAATACACCAAAGCTTTAGAAATCCAACCTCATAAAATTAGAATTCTACGTATAACAAATAGATATTAACTCATATCTCCTTTGAAATTTTGAAAAATAAGATTTAAATAAAAATTTTGATAAAAATTATACGTAATTGTCTTGAATGTTTTTTTTGAAGTGCCGTAAACGCAAATAAATGTTAAAAAAAATAATTTATTTATATTAATATAAATTACCCATTTGAACTTTTTAAACTTATTTTAGTTATAAATAGGATGGAAAATTTTGAGTAAGAAAGTCTTGTTCATGAACTTTGCTACAATGAAATTAGCCAATTTCGTGATTTTAATTAACTTTAAACCTTTCAAAAAAAATTATATTCTTGAAAAATAGGAATAATTTGTTTCTTTATAAAAAAAAAAAAAGGGAATAATCTCTTTGCTTAACTTCCAAGTAAGCCAAAAGAAAATTCCATTTTAAAAAATAAGTTTCCAATAAAAAAAAAAAAAAAAACATACAACCAAACATTGTGTAGAATGTCTTCCATCAGATGACTATATGATTTTCCCAGTTACAATATCATGTTTTTAACATCTAAAATTTCCCAGAAAAGTTCTCTCTTCAAGAAAATTCCAGTTAATTTTCTCTTTTAGATTTTTAATATTTAATGTTTAATTATTTTATATTAAAATTTTGTTAATATATTAGGCTTTTACCTTTTTTCTTAACTGAGTTTTCTTGAGTTACGAAAATTACAAGGGGCTGTAAGAAATCTGTGGCCTTAGCTTAGGATTTTGTATTAGGATCATCTCACATCTAATTTTAAATAAAAGTATTTATTTGAAAGTTATTCATATGCAAATTTATCATTGGGATTTATAAATTTTTTGGTATAAAATATTATAAATTATAGTATTAAATTTATAAATTAAATGTAAAATATTTTTAAAAATTTTAATTATTATAATTTAAAGATTTATATAATAAAAATAAGAATTTATATCATAAAAATTAAAAATTTATGTAATAAAAGTTATTTTTTAATCATTTAACTAAATTATAAATATGATATTTATTATAAATATTTTAATAAAATATATTTATAAATGATATTTTAAAAAGTTATAAAATATTTTTGTTATAAATTTTTTGAGAAGAATAAATATCATTAGAGTATTTGTCTTTGCCGTCATGTTATTCTCACAAATGTAAGGTAAGGTTTTTGAAAATATCATTTTAACCCTTGCCTACAATTACTAAATGAAATAAGTAAAAATTATCATGAACCCGCAACCCATATAAATCCTGAAGCAAACCCATATCCAAATCTGTTAAAGAAAAGAACCTTGTTTTGATCAAGCCGAATCCAACGGCAGTTGTCTATTCACATAGTTTAATAACTTAACACGTGTACAAAATTATATCACCGTCCATATTATACAACGGTAACTCAACAACAACACATCGTGCTTCCACACCCATCTTCTCTTTTTGTTGCTCTGCTGTTTTACTACAATATTAAACGAAGCAAAAATTCTCAACTCTCCAAATCAAAACAAGAATGTCTTCAGTAAAATTTGTTTCTCAAGATAGCCATAACCATACCCATGAAGATAATGACAAGAATGAAAGGTTTGATTTCATCCTACAAAACAAGATAGATCCAACGGCTACCATTGATATGTCCATAACCACGGAAACTTTACTGAAAGCTGCCATCTCTCTTAAAGACCAGGTACGGATATGTAATAATACTTTGCTATGATTTAAACTATTTTTAATAAGCTAATAGCTGACAGCGGACGGCGGTGATGGGTTTAGGTGGTGGAGGTCACGTGGAGGAGAGGTGTTGTTGGTGGTGAACCGGGTTCCGTCATGGACCCTACACTTTATTCGGGTTTGTTAGGAACAGCTTTTGTTTGCTTGAGGTCCTACGAGGTTACCGGGAACAAGAATGATTTGATATTGGCCGCTGAGATTACTGACACGTGTACTCCGGTCGTACATTCGTGTGCCTCCACTAGGTAAATTTATTTTTCAATTTTTTTTTTACTGGTCTGGCTTCGAGCCGTACATAAAGAGCTGAACGGTTAGAAAATGAAAATCATGTGAGTTGTCTGAAATTTTAATTTTCTTAAAAATAACAGACATACACCTGCCGCTAAATATTAGAGTGAATATATATTTTAATCCTTTTAATTTTCAAAATATCATACAGATCTCAATTTATTAAAAAATTTTAGTTGTTGTCATAGTTATAATAATATTTTTAATTATAAGTATTTTAATTTTTTTTTTATAAAACTCAATCACTTTTTATTAATTAAAAATCATAAATTAAAATATATATTTAACTAAATTTAAGAATTGCTAACGTTAATTTTTGAACATTATTTTGGTGCAGGCAGGTGACCTTTTTATGTGGTAGAGGGGGGGTCTATGCAGTCGGTGCAGTTGTGGCTAATTACATGAGGGACCTTCCAAAACGTGACTTTTTTCTAAATCTCTTTCTTCAGGTATTGACATCAAGTATTAGACTTTGATCCTTCTTGTCTATCAATATTTTAATGGGAAAAATGTTTTTCATTCTTATAATTTCAAAATCTTTGCCTAAACAACGGAGAAAAAGGATCAAGTTTTATTATTTATTTGCTTAGGTTACACGCAATATCATGAAAAAGCCATGGCCCATATCAACTGTCTTCTTCGTGCCTATAATTAATAAGTTGAGTTGTCTTGGCCACTCTTTTCCTTTGTTTAGGACCACAGAAAATCCATGTGTTACGTGATGAACATTACCAACTGGAAAGTTGAATGAGCCAATTACAAGCTTAGTACATATCTGGCAAATCTTTAGACAATATATTTGGTGATACTCTCATCAATATAGGGTCTGAATCAAATAGGGTTTTGATTTTGGTTGATTTTAAGCCTGTTTTAATCATTTTTTAGTTTTCGAATTAGTTAATATTTCAAACCAAACTGATGCATTTACAAAAAAGTTAAACCTAAATCTATCAAATTAACGAAAAAAATGAACATTCATTCTAGACGCTCTCTTGAATTTGAGTTTTTCTGGTCTCTAGAAAGTTATAAAAATGTGGGAATACTGTATTGTGTGCCATATAGATCTACATGATTAAAAAGCAAGAACTAATTACAAAACTGTAGTGGGAGCAAAGTTGAGTGTGTTGTATACATGAAAGTAGTCGTTATTTTCTAGTATGGTCTGACTCTATGAATGTTTACTTTGTGTAAAAGAAACCATTTTTAGTTTGGAAAGGGATTATTAGTTATTTTTGGCATGTCATTGAACATACAATATTCAAGAAATGAATGTCATCTTATGAATCTAGTGCCAATCTTTACAAGCATAAAGTACCCAAAAGTTATGTTTTGTGGCTACGTTTTTGTCTTGTGCCTCATGTTGGAAACAGGCTCCTCATCAATGCCAATGTTAAAATTAAAAGCACATATAATCCTTGTGCTGAGATGAATGACGCACTGAAAATATGATGTTTGTTGGGTATGACTAGATATAAGATACATGGGTCATTCCTTGTATGGTTAGTTTAATTCATTTTTTTGAATTGAATGTTCAAATGTGTTATTAAAAGACTACTGATAGTAGTTGGATTAGTTCTAAATTTGCATAGGCAAATAGATGATAACAATTTACTTTCTTATTTTATTTGCTTTTGTATCCTATCCTCAGTTATCTAGCTTTCTGAAAAACCTTCTCCTTGCTGCTTTTGGATTTAACGATAGTGTAGTGCTATTTTTGTTCTGCTACCACAATAGTGATTGAGGTTTCTCAGTTTCATCTGCAATTTATCATTTGAACTAAAACAAATTTCTTGAATATTGAATTTGTGTGCAAGCCTTTTTTGTGTTGTAACGGGTATTGATTTAAGTTTGCCTAATACCTTGTACTGTTAGTTTGAAGTAACCAATTATATATATCTGATATAATATTCTATTGGTTTTACATAGATAGCACAGGAGAGGGCGCTTCCAGCTGGACCAGAAGAAGGTGGATTTGGGATGTCTTATGATCTTCTCCATGGTCGAGCTGGATTTTTATGGTCTGCTTTGTTCATAAACAAGCATCTCGGAGCAGAGACATTGCCTAATGAGCTTCTGATGCCAATTGTTGATGCTGTATTAGCTGGAGGCAGAGCAGGTGCAGCCGATAACACAGCTTGCCCCTTGATGTACAGATGGCATGGTACAAGGTACTGGGGTGCTGCCAATGGTCTTGCTGGAATCTTGCAAGTGCTGCTTCACTTCCCTCTCTCTGAACAAGATGCCGATGATGTGAAAGGAACTTTAAGGTATATGATGAGTAATAGGTTTCCTCACAGTGGTAATTACCCCGTCAGTGAAGGAAATCCGAGGGATAAGTTAGTACACTGGTCTCATGGAGCTACTGGCATGGCCATCACTCTGTGCAAGGCATCAGAGGTTAGTATTTAAGCTATGTTTAGCGGGAAACATTTATTAGTGGGCTATATCTATTAACTGGCCAATAATAAAGTGAAAATTCCAGTTTCTACACGAAACTTGAAAGCTAAATTGTTCCATTTTGTGAACATAAATATGACTTGATCATGGCTGCTGTTTTGGTGCTACAGGTGTTTCCTAGTGTGAGGGAATTTCGCAATGCTGCTATAGAAGCAGGAGAAGTTGTGTGGAAGAACGGATTGGTGACGAAGGTGGGACTGGCTGATGGAGCTGCTGGAAACGCTTATGCATTCCTTTCCCTCTATCGTTTGACAGGAGAGAGCATATATGAAGAAAGAGCCAAGGCATTTTCAAGCTATTTGTATCATAATGCACAAAATCTTGTGACCTCAGGACATGCACGTGGTTCTGACCATGGCTACTCTCTTTTCCAAGGGCTTGCTGGAAAAGCATGTGTCTGGTTTGATCTGCTTGCACCGGCAAATGCTCGTTTCCCTGGATATGAACTTTAGTTAAAAATAAATTACGGTGATATCGCCATTAGTATCAAATGTAGCCTTGACACGTATATATATACGGGTGTAACCTTTAACCAGTTGTTCCAATTTCAGGTATGAAAATACCATTTCCTGGTTCTACTGTTATAATATGGTTTTCCACCATAGTGGGGCTCTGTTATTATTGGATGGTTTTATTTTACTTTAATCAATTTAGTAGCTACATTAACATAATTTCCATTAGTTTAATCAGACTGAAGTTGTTCTCGTTTGCTTATGCGTGCTGGGAATTGAGCAACTGAATGACGTTCTTTCATCAGTGCTGCCCCTTTGAAACAAAATCCTATCAAATCACTTTCTCATTAAATTTTCGGAGTGTCGTTCTCTTAATATATTATCACTAACCCACCAATTGTGTCTGTTTGAATCAAGTCGTTGTTATGTGAGAACCGTACATAGTATGCAAATAAGACTCTCTTTAAAGTATCGCCAACGGATCCTATGTGTAGTTAAAAAAACTCATAAAAACTGACAATGACAGAGAATTAATTGACAGAGGTACCATCAATAAAATAATGGAATTTAATTGGAGTTTAGTGGAATTATGTCAATTCTTAAAATTAACGGCTGATAAATGTGTCACGTCATCAACATATAGAAACAAAGATTAGAAATTTATATAATTTAATAGTTTGTAACAAAATAATAATTAACAGAAAAAATAAACTAAAATAGTTTTGAGAGAATAAATTAATTAAAGAATTAAAAATAAACAAACTGAAATCTTTGTACTATTAGTAATGCAAATGAAAACAGCTACAAGAATATATTTTAATAGTTTTCTAAAAAATAATTATTGTTTGATTATTAAGTATAAAAATATTTAGGTATTAATTTAAATATAAAATTAAGCGTTTGAATGTATTTTAAATATTTATATATTAATTTAATTTTAATAAATATTAAAAAAAAAGATTACATCTATTAACATTAATAAAGTATTAATTAACACTGTCAAACACAAGATAAGAATAGTTTGAGTGTCACATCCTGAATCAGAATTCAAAATCAACTATGTCGATCAAATTTGTACAAGCTTCTTCGTTAATCTTCTCGAAAATAAATACCTTTCTTTTCTTCACGGATAATTTTCTCAAGAGGAGAATTTTTAGAATGTTTAATTTTAACTTTATGGAATGCTGCCTACAGAATACAGCAACAGGAGTATCTTCTATTAGTTGCTGGTAATCAGTAGCTCATACAAAACAATAAATAATTCAACCTGAGACTCTCGTAACAAGCCTCTTCTAAAATGATGGTTAAATCATTATCTGTTAGATACTTTGTAACTTGAAATTTTATCTGTTCTTAATATATAGTTATTCTCGTTGATTATGTCCTAGCGAAATCATCGAATGAATTCGAGTAGAGTAGGTTCATATATAGAATGTCTCGAAAAAATGCTTAAAGTAAAAGATTCGGTGAATCGAAATTCAAAAATTAAAATTTCATCATAACCAATTTTTTATAAGATTCAGATAACAATCGAGACGTACCTAAAATAAGACCTTTGTGAACTAATATATTTGAGTGTCAGATTCAACAAATAAAAAAAAAAATGATTTGACATAGCTCATAAGAGTTATATTATGCTAAATTTACGGATCATATGGTATCGGATTTATAGATTAAAAAATTATTTTAATAATAATATATTATTATTTTAATAATATATTTTATACTATTTTCAGGTCGGGTTTGACACGGATCAAGACAAACTGATATCGAATTCGATCCGTCAACCTACTCTCTCGATCTAATAATTATATTAGGTTTTTACTATTTAAGAATTGGGTTAGTGTTGAATTAACCTGATCTGATCTGACTTATTTACTACGTCTAAGTTTAGTTAGATATTTATAATACAACTCAAATAAACCTTACTTATATTTAAGCAATTTTTTCATTAGTAAAATAAGTTAATTAACAAATAATATTTACTAAAAAAATAAATATGTAAAATATGAAAATTGTAAAATTTTACCCAAGAAGGTATAAGATTTATTTTGTTCATAATCGCCATGAAATTGATTTAAAGTGGGAATAACGTGTGAGTGTATGCACTTTTGATGACACTAAATTTTTTTTAATTAATTTATTATGACTACAAGCAAGCAAATTGTAGCAAATAACAAACAATATTACGGCTGTGAGCAAATTTGTATTTTATAATAGGAGTAAAGGATGTTTTGAATTTGAATGATTGTGTAGTGTGATATCAGTCTTAATTAATTAAAACATTGGGTCAATTACTAAGAAATTAAAAAAAAATCATTAAAAATTTATTTCATTTAATTAGAAATTTTTAAAATTATAAAATTTATACATGTATATATATTAAACGTTGTACACGATATATTTTATATTATTAATTAATTGAATATAAAAAAGATAAACTAATTATAGTTTTGTTTACTAATGTTATATTAATAAAAAACACATAATTATTCATGAACTTTTTATTAATAAAATTATATTTAAATAGATATACATTCGGTTTGATAAAAGTTGGTGGGTGCTTATTAAAATAAATTTTAAATTTTTTTTAAAAATAATATATTATTTATAATTAAAAAATTAAAAAAAATATTATTTTATAATATTAATGAGAATTTTGCTAAACCGTGGTTAAAGATATTATATTTATTATTTATAATAATTTTTTGTATTTAATATAATAATTAATGAGTATCTTTTATATATTGAATATTATAATTTTTTTTATATACATGAGAAACTTTAATCTATCAAATCGGGGACAAACACAAGGTAGCTGTCACATCCAAAGGGATAATTCAAGTAAAACCTATGGTCTAACCCCTTTGTTACTTCAACAAAAGCTCTTGATGGTTTGAACTTGGGATCGGTATAAGCGTTGTCCAGCGAGCTTTACTATCAAGCCACTCCATTGAAAATTTTATTTTCTTACTAAAATCATCACACACGAAATTAGAACACAAATCATGATAAAGAGACGTATCTTGTGTGGTAATTGTTGTAACTTGCACCGTTTCGAAAAGATCAGGTTTTCTTCTCTATTATCTATTTTATGGCAGCTTATTCAATAGGAAGGAGACAGAATATGATTTTTAATCTCATATTTTTCTTTATATAAAACTAGAGAGGTGACCTAACCTAATCCTAATTGATCTTTACTCGATCTCCCCATCAAAGGCTTTAGCATGACCCAAGCCTACACTGACTGTCAAACTAATCCATTAATGATGATAAGTCCAATTTTCTTTAGATCACATAATTGGGTTCACTTTACTCAATGACTATGCCATTAGTCCGTTTTAATAAAATCACATTAATGATTAATGTAAGATTACAAAAAATTCAACATTCTCCCACTTAGACTACATTAATCAATTTTGAAAACAAGAAATTTTATTTACTTGAAAACGACTCTTAGGCTAATTAATAAAGAAAATATTTTATATGACCACGTTTTAAAATAATAGTCATGAGTTTAACGTCTCAAAGAATTTGGTCCAATTTAATCTTTAATATTGGACTATGATGATTAATGCATCATTTATTGACACACAATCAATCCAAAATCATAAATATTATCAATTAAATTGACATGCATCTCGAGACTAGCAGTGTAATAAGATATAATATTTTGATATAATCATAAATAATATCATAATCTTATCGATCCTCTTTATATTTCTCTTTCCTTATCCTTTAATAATGATATAAGGAAACTATTTAACTCTAACGAGTCTATATATCCGTAACTACTATTCATTCTCAAAAACCTTATTTAGTATCAA
>JAVXUL010000020.1:8538681-8549732 GCA_035590515.1 Trichilia minutiflora
CCATAAATATTATTATTTATTTAAAAATTATATGATACTTTTACACCTATATTAGATGTATGAAACCATATCAAAATGGACCAATTGGCATTTAACATATATTTCTAAATTTGACAAAATTAAAATTTGTCAAATGGATAAATGTTAATCATTAATATTCATAATATTTATCTCTTTTTTTAACAATTAAAAAAATTAATCAATTTACAAATTAATTAATATTATAAATTTTCATAAATCTATACTTATCATAATGCCATTAGTCAAATTAATCATAAGGGTAAAATAGTAATTTTAATCAAAATAAAACACTTTAATTTAAATTTTATCATTTTATATTAAAATCATATTTTAACATATTTGATAATCTTAATTATCAATTTTAACATATAATTTATATTAAATTACATAAATGTATTACATAAGGGCAAATGATCATTTTAATATAAATTAAATATTTTAATTTAGATTTAACTATTTTGTATTAAAATTATATTTTAACATATTTGATAATCAATATTATCAATTTGGTATGTAATTTATATTAAATTATATAAATATATCAAATACATAATTCTTTAACACTTTAAAAATTAATAAATATATATAACACTTATATATATTTGTTTCAATCTTTTATATTATCCTTAAGGTTGTTAGCCCTTTACTAATAATATTTTATCTATCTCTCTCATTAAAGAAACGCATAAAGATTTTTGTGTAATCATGAAGATTCATCGTGACTTAGTCATGAGCAAATACCAAATACTTCGACTTCGAACATTTTGATTTTAAATACTTCGAATACTTAATGACTATAGGTAACATCTAGCAATGCGTCATAATGCCTAAATTACGATGAAAAAATTCTTCATCAAACTTTTCATTTATTGTACGTACCATATAGATCATATCCTTCCGTTGTCAAATCCTAATCGAATAAAGGTTCATAAAATATCAAACCCTAATCTTGATTTATTTACGAATTGTTGATCATTGTGTCATAAATATATTCTCACAAACTCTTCATGTGACATATAAAGTGCTATAGCTATAGACTTATGTTCTAGACATCTATTTACATTCGTTTAGGAACTCGACTTGAGTAGAGTCAACGAAAACTCTCGATTCATTTCGTCGATCCAATGAATCTCATTTTGATTGTCAACCATACTCCTATATAAACAATGAATAACTAAACTGGCTTTAATGTACAAGACGTGACTAACCCTATACTTATATATCATATGAATTATACGCGTCCATACAATATTCAATTCAGACATCTCAAGTTTAAGAACTATATCACACACTAGTACAATATATTGATAAATCATTGACTACATGCATATTATGTGATTTATTGACATTTGGTCACATTCGATAAATAGTTCTCCAACTATAAATCATTGATTACATGACAATATTTATATTGTTAACCTTACATATATTATCTTATGATATCATTAGACAGTATTTAGTATGTCTACTATGTGATATAGTTGTCCAGTCAATATCACATATATAGGGAACGATTTTGATAAATTTATTTAATAATTAAATGTATTTATCCAAACAATTTACATACATTCTTTATATAATTGCATGAAATTATAAAGGAAGCAACAAATGTATTTAAATAAAGAACAAATTATTTCATTAATAATAATGTCTAATACAAAATCATAAGTTCTGAAATCTATAACACGAATAATTTTTAAGATATACGCTAGCACTTCTTACTTTCTTTGTTTTCTTTAATTTTAGTCTTTTCTTTTTCAAGTATTAATTTCAGGCTTTCATGTTCAAGTAAGGCCTCCATCTTCAATTTTTATAGATTGAAATCCTTGTCCTTTAAAAATTTATCCATGATGAACTTTATGCTCTCTATTCTTCATCTTCTTTAATTTGTTCTTTTAAGCTCTGATATTACTTATTAAAATAACAAGATTTTTTAGACATTTGTGAATATAGAAATTGAATCGAATATACAACCTAAGAATAAAGTTAAAGAACAAATTCATAAACACACAACAACTATAAAATACTAAAGAAGAAAATATATTAACTAAAGATTATGAATTATAAGACCAAAAATGATTTTAGTGACCAACCGTCCTTTCTCTTTCTTACAATGCTCTTTGGGCCTTTTATTGACTCAACTTTGTCTCTAGAAAGTCTCTTTAATATTTTTGAAGCTCTCATTAATCTAAAATATGTCTAATTTATATCTATGAAATAAATCTTAATCAATATCATATAAGATTTTGAAAGTTAACTTTGATCAACCTAAAATTTAGCCTAATCTAATCTACCAAAGTTCTTGACTTGTGCCATTAAATTTAGTCCCAAATTTTTAACTTGTTTTGTTTCCCAATCCATTCCGCCAAAACTCTCTTGTCAACCCAAAACTTGAATCACCTTCACACATTTTTTTTTTCTATAACATTTATTCAATACAACATTTAAAGTTTTATTCTTTTCTTTTGTTTCTTTGTTTTATTCTTTTTTTTTTTTAATTTCTTTCTCTCTTTTCTCTTTTTTCTTTTCAAAACCTTAAGAAAATATGATATCAATACCAAAGATGTTTGAGTTTATAGTTCAACTCTAGATTTCCGTGATATATTTCTTGGCGTGGCATGGGCACAAGCACAAATAGGTTGATGTTTGGCACAATTCAACTACAAAAAAAAAAAAAAAAAAATTTACTAATAATATAATACAATGATATTCATAATTTAAAAATATAGTAAAGAATTTTTCTAATATTTAATTTTTGTTTAAAAATATTTTTAATTATTCGGGTGCACACGAAATGTAGGCATGGTACAAATTAATGGGCTAGGCTTGATATGTGATCCTGAGCCTATTTTTTCTTCATTTTGATCGGCACGACAAAATATGACACAATTTGCGCGGCCTATGTGATATATTTTAGAAGTGTTTGTATATATTTTTTCAATAAATATGGATTGATTATGTTGAACTTATCTCCTTTTCACTGTGTTTGTGCTTTTTGTACTATGATTTCTCTACTTCTCTTAATTTTTTCTTCTATTTTTTTTAATTTAATTATTATTTTGATGAAAAAAATAAAATTATAAATACTTGCATACAATTCAAAACCATGCAAATTAACTATAAAATTATGACGATATTGCTACCCTCTTTTCTTAAAATTTTTTAATTTTGATACTAATTAAGTGATTTATATTTTATGCTCAAATTGGCATACAATATTAAAATGATGTATTCTACGATCTATCACATAATTTATATGTGTATATAAATACATGTATAGATAAGTATATCTTTTCATTATTTTATAATAAAAAAATTTTCTTTCGTAATTTTTTACTTTACCTATTGCAAAATTTTTTTACATAAATTTAGTATTGATTTATTGTTTATGGTTTTCTTGATCGTTTATTGTTATCTAATTTTGTTTAATCTATATTTTTTGCCCAACGTATGATTCTATTTTTAGGTGAAATGATCGAAAAATAGATAAAAATAAAATTATTTATTTTTAAAAATATTTTACATTCCGTAAATTCACTTCTTCTTTTTTAATTCAACTTTAATAGTTTCTATTAATTTATTATTATTTTGAAAAGACAAAGAAAAAATATATATAATGGAAAAACTTTTGAGAAGAACAAAAAAATTTCTATTAGTTTGAAAATTTTTAATAAAAAAATTTTGACAGAAATTTGCAGAAATACTAAAAATAACATCATGTTTAAAGAATCAATACAAATTTAATTTTTATTAAAAATTTATTATTACATAAATATGAATATTAAAAAAAGAAAATATTATATCTAAATATGTAATTGGTTTACAAAATTATTTAATTTTTTTTAATAAAAAATGTTAATAAATTGGGTTTAATTAGAAAAAATAGTAGTGAAATAGCAACATCTATCCACAAATGAAACGATTTTAAAAAATTAAATAGGATAAATATGATGAGAAAGTATTAAAAAAAGTTCAAAATACATTCCAGAAGTTCTAATTTGGGTTTGATAATCCAAAACCAAAATACATATACGAAGCCCAAGCCCAATTCCAAACCGTTAGTTCTAAACCGGAGCATATAAACCGGCTCAAGAGCTCCCCCCATACAATATATATAGACTTTAAAACCCTAATCTGCTAGGAGGAGTTGTCGTTTGAGCATCCCAGCCGAAGCCCTTTTTCAGCTGTGTGATTAGCAGCAGTCTCCATCTGCATTGAGCAAAATGAAGGTTTCTAGTTTTTCGATGAAGAACATTTTGAAATTTTTTGTTTTAATCTCCATTTTTCCTCTTAAATGTTCTTATATGTTGTTTGTTTTCGTTTGGTTCAGTTCAATATTGCGAATCCTACCACTGGGTGCCAGAAGAAGCTCGAAATCGACGATGACCAGAAACTGTAAGTTATTTTCGAGCCTTGAATCTTGTATTTGTTTTCGTCTTTGTGTTCATGCGATTGGAGTTTTAAAGATTGCTTATTTTGTTGAAGATGTAGTTTGTTATCTACAAATGTAGATGGCTTTTAGATTTTGTTTCAGTGTTCCTGCACTGTCTGTTTGTTTAGAGGAATTTATTTGCAGTTGTTTGGTTAATGAGAAAGTAAGAGAAAAAATGCAAATTTGAATATTGCAGTAATAATTTCTTCATCATTTGTTTCTAGACTGAGCTTTATAGTTTTTTTCTTCATTGCTGAAATAGAAACGCGTTTTTACTAAGTATTTTGTAGTTGATGCTGGAGAATATTTGGAATAAAATATTAATGGATACTGGGTATTATATTGTCTCATTATTGTGAATGTTAGATAGAAAAGTAAATTGAACTTGATTAGGATAATATACCCTGTTGGCTTATTTGTGTTGACCTTTTGGTATTTTATAAAGTATAGTAGTTAGGAAATAACAAGTTTATAATTGGTTTAGTGTTCTCCTTCCCCTTTTAGTGAGAGGTTGTTTAAAGTTTTTGATTTGACACTAGTTTAGTGCCTCACAAGATGAAGATACGGTGACCTTAAAGCTAGAGGCGGTTTTTCCATTTGTTATTCTTATTTTCTTGCCTGAGTTTTGATGCTTATATCAATTTTTGTACTAATGTCCTTATGCTTTATCAATAAGCTTTTTTTCCTTCTTAGATTGCAGTGGAAATTTGTTTGTATATGGTGTCTACTCCTGCAAATTTTATTTTTGTAGTATTCCTATGGCGTGAGATAGTTAGCAATTTGTCTTTTTCTTTCTCCTTGTTTCCAATCCAGTTATGGTTCTCTGCTGCTGTGCTCTTTGTGTTTTAGTTTGAGTTGCAATATTTCTCATTTTAAATCTAATGATTCAGCCGAGCTTTTTTTGACAAGAGGATCTCACAAGAAGTCAGTGGAGATGCTCTTGGTGAGGTAAAGCTTTGATACTAATATTTTCTTCGAGGTGGCACTCTTTTCTTTGTGATTCCTTATACTTCACTTGCTGTTTTGCTTTTATTTTGAAAGGTATGCATATCCTTTATTATCCTGTTAACATAAGTAGACACATTTCAATGTTTTTGCCAGGAGTTCAAGGGATATGTTTTCAAGATCATGGGAGGTTGTGACAAGCAAGGTTTTCCAATGAAGCAGGGAGTGCTGACTCCTGGCCGTGTTCGTCTTTTGCTCCACAGAGGTTTGCAAATCACATTCATGCGTGCTTGCTTTCAGTTTTCCTCCTTTCATGTTTGTTTTGTGGTGTGCTCATTCCAGAACAAATACTTGTTTTTATAGGTACCCCTTGTTTCCGTGGATATGGAAGAAGAGATGGTGAGCGTCGTAGGAAGTCTGTTCGTGGATGCATTGTTAGTCAAGATCTCTCAGTGTTGAACTTGGTCATTGTGAAAAAGGGTGAAAATGACCTTCCTGGACTTACTGACACTGAGAAACCTAGAATGAGAGGTCCAAAGAGAGCTTCGAAGATCAGGAAGCTGTTTAACCTTTCCAAGGAGGATGATGTTCGGAAATATGTCAACACATACCGTCGTACCTTTACAACCAAATCTGGTGGGTCATTGGAACGTTGTTGTGCTTAGATTGTTACAACCAATTATGGTGAAATTTCAGTGGGAAGATGGGTGAAATTTTGTTGTTTTTATGGTTTGCAGGTAAAAAGGTTAGCAAGGCTCCCAAAATTCAGAGGTTGGTGACACCTTTGACTCTGCAAAGGAAGCGTGCAAGAATTGCTGAAAAGAAGAAAAGAATTGCCAAGGCCAAGTCAGATGCTGCTGAATACCAGAAACTCCTTGCTACCAGATTGAAGGAGCAGCGTGAACGCCGAAGTGAAAGCTTGGCCAAGAAGAGATCCAGACTCTCTGCTGCCTCAAAGCCATCTACTGCTGCATAGATAGGATGCTATGAAGTTTTTTTGGCAGTAAAGGATTGTCAGTGCTGAATACTTTTAATAGGTTGAGGTATTTTTTAGTGTTCTTTGGAATGTGAGACGATATTTGGATTTTTATGGCATGTAACGTGCTGACAACGTGCTATTACGCATTTCACATTTTGTTTATTTAAATTTTGGTATGTTGAATTTGCTTTTGTCACTTACTCTTTGTGGCTTGCCTTCGTCAATTATGAATTTTATACTGAATCTTAACTATCTATTAAGGCATGTTCTGTAAATATGGTTTCTTCTTTATGCTGATTCCGATGAGATTAGGGTGCTGTTCAATTTATTGTTGATTAAACTGGTTAATGTTGTGGTTGGTCCTGATAATCCCTGGTTGCACTGTAGTGTAGATAAAAAATGAATTATTCGGCGTGGGAGTGAGATCTGTAAGCCCTAAACTACCGTTTCGTTTTCATTCCAAGGTGCACTGAACCATCTTTTTTCTGTTTTCGCTCTTCTAAACAAACTCCTAGTTGCTCTGAACGATCCTTTTTCTGTTCTAGCTTTTTTTATTTTCGTTTTGCCTTTACCCTCTTCGCATCCAACCTTTTCAGTGTACTGACCACTGCACAAAGAAACCAATGGAAGTTTGGAATAGTTTGGAATAGCATCTTGGGGGGAATGGTGGGTATGATAGTAGCACTTTTTTCTGCCTTTTGGAAATCTTTAGTGTCAGAATTACAGCAGTTTGCTTTTTAGTTAGTTCATTATAGATGACAGCATAATGTTCTTTAGAGAACAATTCCCCCTGCAATATTCTTTACCTGCAACCCCAACTGAGTTAAAAGTGACAAGCAATAAGAATAACGCATCACTGATCAATCCCAACTTTTATAATCACATCATTAAGAACATTATAGTCTTATTATATAAATTTATAATATATATAGATCTCTCTCTGTATCTCTGAATTCACAATAGTTCTTTTTTTCTATTCAATCAATGCCTCTAATTATTTGTTCCTCAAGATTCCAACAACGCTTGCTTACAAGACCGGCTATTGGCAACTCTACAGTTCCTTCGAATCTCTCCAGGCCTTCCACTCTGCAAATCACCCATCTTGATCATTCCCTCTACAAATGCATTGAAAAATTCACTTTCATTCTTGCTAAAAAGTCTCACATATTCTCGAGTTCTCGTATAAGTACACAGGGTTTCATCAGAATTCAGAAATCCTCTCCCTGCAACCAAGTCCTTGAAATACTGATTATCAAACACTTGAGGGGTTGCATCAAGACCTCCTGTAACATTTTCATCTCCACCAAGCGGACAAAGTTTGTTTAACTTTTCTCTGTACTCAGGTGCGATAGCAGGGTCTGGTTTCCCTGATCCTGACTGATTGTATAGCCTGAACATGATCGAAAAGCATCGCCCTTGGCCGATAGAGTGTGATCCTGAAAGGGCTACAAGATCTTTAATAGAGAGACTAAATTTTTCAAACAAGTCAATGAGGAAACTTGCATTGGCTCTTGGACTTGGCATGATGTTATCTGCGTCTTGTCGGCTGGCTGTTAAGCTGTCTTTTCTTCCTAACTTCACTTCCCAGTTGGGTCCCCCACTCTGTAAAATTATACAACCATGGTATCATATGCATATCCTTACATGGTTCAATTGGAAAGAAAGACAAAATAATGAAAATAAAAAGTTTTGATCGTTTAATATAGAGTGCTTCAACTCTGACCAAATCATAAATATTAAACATTATTGTAAAAAAAAAAGAATATTATTAGAAATTAATATTAATGTTATTATTATATTCTTAAATTTGTTATAATGGCAATCAGTTAAAGTTTATTAAGACATTAATTAACATTGAATGTTAGGACAGCTCTAAAACTATATACAGCTTGCAATTTGTCTTTTCCTTTAATTAAGAATTGTCAATAAATTAACTATAATAATACTTAGCTTGTATAAATTAAGTCTAAATACAAATTTTATATCTTAATTGATTTGCTCTAATAAAAAAAAATCATGTATTAATAATTAACTTAAAATTTTATATACCCAATAGTCAAATTGGTTAGAATACAAAATTTTATATCTAATTTTATAAAATTATTATTATTAAGAAGTATGAGATTTAATTGACATCCCAACATATTTAAAACAATTTAGATATCATTTTTTTAAAAAAAAAAATTAAAGAAAAATAAATTATGAAATTATATTCGTTCTAGTAAGAGAGCATAACAAGGAACTTTAAGGAAAATTGGTCGAAATAATATTAAATAATTGTAACTTTTTTATCCGTTGTCGTTATCATCATGTGTTTTGCTTTTAATTAAAGGTATAACCATTTATCAAATATTTTAAGTCGACCTCAGAACCGAGTGACCAGTCGAACACAACTTGCATAATTCCCGGCTCACTGTATTTGTAATCCTAATGGCCACCCAGCTTTATGGATAGATGATAAGGATTCGCTCTTTTTCACTAATGCGTGATTCGGAGCTAATATATTAGAGTTGTATTAGAAATACAATTTCTTTTATAAATTTATTTATATAAATTATTGTGCATAATAATATTAAATTTTAATAATAATAATAAATAATATAAATTAAATAAAAATAATACTAGATTGGATAATTTATACTAATATAAATAAGCTACCTTTTAGTATTTATTTGTGTTTTAATTGTGGGCGTGATTTGAGTGTGTGAAGCTTAAAAAAAAAATTACATATGAGCTCCTATTTTTAATTTATTTAATAATTTATAAATTAATTTTTAATTTGAGGAGTGTGAGATATGGGTTAATTAAAGAAATAGAATCGCATAATTTTATATTATTATTGTTATTTATGATAAAGAATTTTTTTTTTTTTAAATTGTTTACCATTGCAACAGCATCTCTAGCAGCCATGATTATGATATCAGCACAAGAAACGGTTCCCGGACAAGCTTTCTCCAACGCTTCTTTCGCCTCGTCGATGACTTCGTAAGATCTTAAAGAATTGATATTTGAAAGAGAGAGTTTCTCTCCAAGCATGTCTGGTGTATCATCAAGCAACATCGAAGCATCACATCCCTGAGAACAAACAACACAACAACAACAATCAATAAAACCAATTAACCCAACACAAAATTCTGAACAAATCAAGAGAAATCTCAGTTGGGTGTTGCATAACGTTTTACTTTACTTACATTAACAAAGCAATCATGAAACTGAAATCTCATCACCGAGGCGATGCTTCTTGGTTCTCTAATCATAGCCTTTCTCATCACATCCCGGACAAGAAATTCGGCTTCCGGACAAGTTTCTGAGTACAAACCTGGCCGGAGAGGCTCTGCAGTAGCCATTGCAACCAGCAGAAGAAAGAATAATAGAGGAAACAACATTTCTCTTCTTGTGGGGAGGTGGTGGGTTGAGAAGTAAAAACAAGTGAAGTTGTCCAAATATGATGAGAGCTAAAGAGTATATATACATGTGAGAAAATGATAGGGTCGGTTGGTTGGTTTCAGTTTTGTTTTGCTGTCAACAAATTACAGGGTATTGGACTGGCTATGATGAGAGAGGGAGGCAGGCAGGCAGGCAACAAGCCAATTTGCTCAGAATTGAGGGAGATATTTAACTGAAAATAAGGCCACAACCATTCCTATTGTGGACCCTCTTTTATTTGTATTTATCCAAAAAATATTATTAAAAATATAAACTTTTTATATAAATTTATAAATTAAAAAATAACATAACGTAGTAATGATAACATATACGTAAATTTATATATTTAATTTTTTTTTTTTTTACTTTTTTGCGTCAACAATTGCGACTCACACTATGCTTTACTATGCCCACTTTATTCGTTGGTTCATTATTAATACTAATATTTTTTTTTGTACTTTCTGCTTGTCGTTATCTCAATGAACATCGAAAGGATTACCCCTCAAAATGATTCATGTTATAGTTTGTGGAGGCCACTGCATCTGTGCGCCTAACCCGCTAACTGAGGTCATTTCATTTTCATGTAATAAAAAGAAAGGTAAGAGTGGAAGATTTTTACCTCACAAGTTTTGTTTTGTTTTGTTTTTTATGCAGAAAAAATTTTTATATTTAATTATTATTATAACGTTTAATCGAATAAAAGATCGATATCTTTTTAAGAATGAAATTTCATAAATTATTTAATAATTATCTCAAATTATAAAATATGTATATAAAAATCACACATAATAATATTAAATACATAATAAAATTTTTGATTTAATTCCTTTAGACCTTCAACAAAAAAAATTTTAAGATAAAAATTAAATTTAATATCTTAAGGTCCATATAATCAACCTCTATCAGCAAACTACCTCTAAGAGTTATTTGTCCTTACAAGTATTGAATTATTGAACTAGAGATGGGTATGTATAAGGATGGACAAATTTAAACCGATCCGCACCAAACCGATCCAAACCGCTTAATTGGATTGGTTTGGATCGGTTTGAATCTATATTAGATTGATTTCTGGATTGAAATTTTACAAACTGCTATTAGCGGTTTGGATTATGGATTGGATTAATTTCAAACCGCCAAACCAAACCGCTTAAATAAATATTAAATATACTTAATATTATTGTATGATAATATTAATATTACATGATAAAATAATATATTAATTACTTTTTTAATATTTTATGATTAACT
>JAVXUL010000020.1:8562198-8578315 GCA_035590515.1 Trichilia minutiflora
GGTTCATCTAAAAGTGACAAGTTGGGTCATGATACGATTATTCGACACGAATTCGATATAATTAAACGGATTTGAATTTAAAATTTTTGACATAAATAATAATCGAATCGTATTCGTGTCATACGATTAATAATCATGTCGGATTCGGATTTAACCTTTTAAATTTGTTTATTTGTTTAAAATACGATTAAGACACGATTAGTTAAATGAATAATAATGTTTAAATAAATAATTATGTATAAATGAATAATAATTTAATATATTAATTTTATTTATTTATATTTGATGTTTAATTTATATTTAAATAAATAGTTATTTAAATAGGTTAAATTTTATATTAATTGATTAAATAAATTGAATAGATTGAATTGAGTTAATGATCCAATCGTATCGTGTTATATCACCTATTTAAAAAATAAATAATACCATTAATAAATGGATGACATGATTATTAAACAGATAATACGATTAATAAATAGATCGTATTTGAATTGATGATTTTTTGACACGATTAATAAATAGGTCATATTCAGATTGACACAAAAAAATACTATAAATTTATTGATACGATACGAATACAATACGTTTATTCGAATTAACACTCTTAAGATCATCCATGTTTTCATCCTCCCTTTATTTTTTAATCAAGGTTAATTTTTGGCTCCAATTATACTTTTAAATGGGATATATGACCCCAAAAATTTTTGTCATACATTCATTCATAACTCTACATTTGCCTTAGCAAAAATTTTCATAAAATTAGGACATTGTGAAAGTTGGTCCAATTCAAACTATGGATTGAGATTAAAAAAATCGCAATAAAAAAGGGAATAATCTGGATCATGAATTTATTTATTTATTTTTATAATAAAATATTATTTATGAAATATAAATTATTTTAAAATTCAAATAATTAGTTTAAAATTTATATTTTATTATTTTTTTTTATAAAAAAATTATATTTTATTAATTTCTAAAAGAGAAATGAGATGAGAAATGAAAAAGGCCCCAATCCCATCGCCATTTAACTAAAAACAACAAAAAAAAGCGAAAGCCCAAAATATGTGATGCAGTTCTAAGGAAGCCAGCTACACTAAAATCAGGGGCTGTGATGTTTTGTCTTCACTGGAGTCAACTGTAAACCCTTAATTACCAAGAGTAACAGAAAAAAAAAAATGTCATCTCTCTATTGTCCTTAACAGACACACGCACACATACTCTCTCTCTCTCTCTCTCTCTCTCTCTCTCTCTCGTACAGGTTCTGTTGCGTTGTAAATTTTGGAATTCTTCTTGTCGCTCTTTTGCTTCAGAATTTTAGAGGTAAATTTTATTTTTCGGCTTTTTTTATTTTGTTTAATTTGGCGAAACTAAATTCAAATCTTTGATTGTGTTTGTTAGATGATCGGTGATGTTGGAATGAAGTTACAATTTTTGTTCTCTCTGGTTAGCTTTTGTGAAAAAGGGAGCAACTTTCCTAGAAAATTTGGAATTGGAGCACTTTTAAATATCTATATAATAATTCTTGGTCAATGAAGCTAGCAGGTTTCTTTTATGAGTCAAATCCATGTAAATTATGAAATAAAACTTTTTGATAAGTATGATATCATCAGTTGGCTTCAGTCTATATATACACGTTCATACTTGGACAACTGTGAATATACATATATTTATGGGTAACTATGAACTTGGCCGACAACAGTGGAAGCTTTCTCATCAAAATGTCAATTTTATCATAAATTGATTGGATGTAATGCTAGAGAAGGGTTGATGATCCCTTACATGTTCGGTGAATGTATATTTTGCTCCTGCCTGAGTGAGGCTGGAATTTGATAGATTGTTTGTTTGGTGGTGAAAATAGCTATGGTTTTGAATCTTTATTGTTACCTTTCGAATGATTATGGCGTACCAATTATAGATTGATTTAACCGCAATTAGTCATCGTCATTTTTTAACTACAACAGATGATATGATAGTATCGGCAAGCAATATGTATTTGTTTTTTTGTGTAGTGTTTATATATATATATATATATAAAGAATTCTCTTACCTGCTAGCTTATCAAATATGATAACTAAGTACCCTTAGTTCAGTTCTGTAGAGTGTTATTTTCCGAAATCCAGTGTTGTAGGTTCAATTGCTACTAAGCTGTGAGTACAAATCTTGCTTCATTTTGATGCTTTGAAATTATTTTTGTTAGTATTTTCTTTGAAAACATGCTATCATTAGTCTTTTGTCTCTGATGCATCTTGGCTTGCATTGACAGGAAGGTGATGCTAGCAACCAAATAGATGATTCATATTAATATTGGTTAATAGATTTTTGAAAAATCTTTGCTTTCCCTTCATTTTCTTATCAGCTGAACCATCTTTTAGCTGTTAATTCTTGAAAACGCAATGAGCTCAATTCAAAGTCCTTTACATATTTCACTCTCCCAATCAATCAATGTCCGTCATCAGTTCAATGTAGAGAGTCAAAGAAAATTAATCAAAATAAACAGTGGAAAGAAGTCGAGGACTGTGACATGTATTAAGACAGAAGCAAAGGAGGCGAATGTTAACAGTGCTGGGTTAGGGAAGAGCGAGGAGGTGATGGAGGCGGAGAAGAAGCTTCTGGTAGGGACATATGCAAGGGCGCCGGTTGTGCTTGCTAGCGGCAAAGGCTGTAAATTGTATGATGTTGAAGGGAAAGAGTATTTGGATTTGAGTTCAGGGATTGCGGTGAATGCGCTTGGACATGGTGATCCTGAGTGGGTTAAAGCTGTTGTTGATCAAGCAAATGTCTTGACACACACTAGCAATATATATTACAGTGTTCCACAGGTTTACAAACTATTCTTTGATTCCTTTTGTTATGTTTTATGCATTGTTAGAGTTGATTGAGATTAAATTAAATTTTACTTGTTTTTGGACTTGAATTGATATAGATTTTAATTGATGATGGAACTTTTCGAGAAAAACTCACATGTTTCTTGTAATCAAACAGTTCAAAAATGAACATTTGAAGCTTGGAAGTCTTGCATATTTTGTACAAAAGATAAATATGGCTTGTTATGAAATTGTTTTACTTTGAAAGCATATTGTTTGGTAAATTGTAACTTATAGTGGGGAACATCCAGCGATTTCATCCCACCATAGCAGTAGCTTCAAAGCCACAACACCTCAATCCCCAAATATAACCTGAATTGAGTGAAAATCTATATCAATTGGTTGTAGAGTGGTTATTTAGTGAATTCTGTATTTAACACTACTGAATTGATTGTATATTTTCTACTCAGTTGTTTTAAGGTTGTTTTTTTGAGTATTTTGTTGGCTGGATTTTTTTTTTAATTTGTAGATAGAGCTTGCTAAGCGTCTAGTGGCTTCATCTTTTGCTGACCGCGTGTTTTTCTCCAATTCTGGAACTGAAGCAAATGAAGCAGCTATCAAATTCGCCAGAAAGTATCAGAGACATAAAAATCCGGAGGCAACAGAGCTAGCCACGGAGTTCATAGCTTTCACCAATAGCTTTCATGGGAGGACCATGGGCTCTGTTGCCCTGACAAGCAAAGAGCACTATAGATCACCTTTTGAACCTGTCATGCCTGGAGTTACTTTTGTGGAGTATGGAAATATAGAAGCCACCAAAAATGTGATTAAACATGGCAAAACTGCTGCAGTCTTCGTGGAACCCATCCAGGGTGAAGGGGGAATACTTAGTGCTACAAAAGAATTTTTACAATTTTTGCGTCGTGCTTGTGATGAAGCCGGGGCCCTCCTTGTTTTTGATGAGGTAATCAGCTTTCTTTACCACTTTATAGTTAATTAAATTACTGTCTGTATGCTGGATTTTGGGGCCAATGTCATTTCTTCAGCGCATTATATTGTCATTTGTTTTTCTTCAAAATCTACAGTAGTGCTGATTGATTATTAACTTAAATACAAGCATTAACCAGCTCGTATCACCAGTTTTTGGAAATCAAATCTTGATAGGGAAAACTACAGTAAGACGTTTGGCCTTTACTTAGTAAATCATGACTAATTTTTGGTCCTCTAATCTCTTTTGCGGCTAACATCGCCATTTTAACTCGGAAACTTTGCATTTGAGTGAAGCATTCTCTGTGAAATACGGTTTGATATGCGCAACTCAAAATATTATCATTCTTTGCTATATTTATATTTCTTTTTGCCAGAATTTAGATTTGATATAAATAATTTGAAAAATAATACTTGCTCATGTATGTGCATGGATATGTACTTTATTTGTGTGTAGATGTGCAGGATGTTGTTTTGGCAACATTCTGTAATCAAGAATCAACTTCATATCTTGCTTTCAAAGGCAATAATTAGATTCGTCGACCAAGTTAGTGACTTTTCTATATGAATTATAAACTTCACCATCCTTTCTTTTTATGGTGCCGTAGATGGATGGGGAGGGCATCCTCTGAAAAGTAAAAGGTCTTCAATCAAGCAATTTTTGGTTGTTCTCATGCTTGTCAAAATTAAAAATAGAGATTGTTACCAGAAAATTCAACTCAAATTACTAGACTTTCTCCTATCAGACTTGGCTTATATATACAGTTTTAAAAGTCAACTAGTGAAATTTTCCACTGCCTTAAACTAAGCTCCTGATGTCTCCATTCTTTTCCACCATTTCAGCAAATTGAAGGCTACATATATTTCCACGTGCCTTTTTCTTCAGAAATAGAAATATGTAGGTTGAACAAGTTAGGTACAATGACTAATATTAGTTGATGCACTCTGATCACTGGTTCTATCTATTTTCTTTCCTATTCTACCATATGACTGACAGAGTTTCAAACAAATTCTATTCACTCATCTTCTGATGTAGTTTATAAATCCTGATGCTAGACAACTTTTGGTTATGAGGTTCTCCAAATGTGGAATATTTTGAAATTTATGTTCTCCGTTAATTATTTCTGTATGTGGTTGAAGTTGCCCTTTCAACAAACTTTTTTTTCTCCGGTGCAGGTTCAGTGTGGTCTAGGCCGAACTGGATACCTTTGGGCTTATGAGTACTACGGTATTTTCCCAGATATAATGACCCTCGCGAAACCTCTGGCTGGAGGCCTACCTATTGGAGCTGTGTTAGTGACTGAAAAAGTTGCTACTGCCATCAATTATGGTGAACATGGAAGCACTTTTGCTGGTGGTCCCCTTGTCTGCCACGCTGCCCTTGCCGTTCTGGACAAAATCTCAAACCCCAGTTTCTTGGCCAGTGTCTCCAAGAAAGGTCAAAACTTCAAAGAAACTCTAAAGCAGAAACTAGGAGGAAACCCACATGTGATAGAAATCCGTGGACTAGGACTCATCATCGGAATTGAGCTGGATGTATCTGCATCACCTCTGGTCGATGCATGCCGGAAGTCTGGCCTCCTTATCCTCACTGCTGGAAATGGTAACACCGTGAGACTAGTACCTCCATTGATAATAACAGAACAGGAGCTTAATCATGCTGCTGAAATTCTATACAAAGCTTTACCAGTGCTCGACCGCAATTGAAATTAGAAGGAAGCAAATATGCAGTTGAATAATTCAATCCTTAATATAACTGTTTATTAGTGTGTAAACGTGGTATGATTCAATTCTGCCAGGTGCTCAAGCTAAGTTGTGGTTCTTATTTTTATTTCTTTGATCAATATACCAATTATTTAGATAACAATTGTTTGAATTCAAAACTAGTTTGTACTCCCGTGATCCCACCTCACATATAGCTTCGTAATTTCATTAGCATAAATTACGAAGATGATGATGATGAAGATGACAAAGAAGATTCACAGCCGCAATCCCAGAACTGTTGGTGTAAGGCCAGTGAAATTAAACGGAAAATTACTGACAGTATATCAATGTAAATGGCAGTTTTGAACTTTTGATCCCTTGCTTCATTACAGGACAGAGTCAGTTTGATCATGAGTTGGAATTGGTAAAAAGCCTCGTGGGTGCGTTATATCGAATTTTTATAGCTTGAGGTAACAATCTTTGAAATGTCAGGCGACCTCATATATTGTTTTGATTGGATGGTTATTGGGACCTACGCCAAAAAAAAAATATTTCCTAAAGCAAGTTCTGCAGTTTCCCTTGCTTCCTTCCTGTCGCCCAGTAGTTCAATTGCCTTCAAAAATTCTCTAACCGAAGTTTTTTGATTACTGCATTTGGAGATAGAATTTGCGTGCCTACATTAATAAGTTGATCTTTCACTGCCAAGAATCTATATGAACTCCGCACGATAATCAGCAGCCGTTACAGCAAACAAGCCTATGTGAAATATAGATAGAATTGAATTTTATTGGAAGAAAAATGCCTTATTTATAATTGAATTTTATTGGAAGAAAAATGCCTTATTTATAATTGAATTTTATTGGAAGAAAAATGCCTTATTTATACTACAAATTACTCAAACAAGTCCTAAGGCGCACTGAAGCTGGAATTCCACTATTCGTTTGTATATACATATTTTTCTCTAATTTAATAAAATAGTAATTTACATCAATAAATTTTTTTTATAAATTACATTGTTATACAAAATTATCGATTGTTTACGTAAGAGATTTTATAACTATAGGGTTGGATTCTGTTATTATTAGCTGCTAGCTTAATTAAATATATGATACATGATAATAACATATAATATATACTGTAATTATATTATTATGATAGAATTTATATATGTTTTTACTTCCATATAAATAATGATAATAACAGAAAATATACACATCAGTTTATATCATTGAATTTACACAAAATTTATATACATAATAATATTCTTTAACAATAAAGTGGAATTGAGCGATTGATTGATGGATTAAAAAAATAATTTGCTTAATTTATTATTATTTTTTTATATTCCACAACCCATGACAGTGACACACCCCACCTGAATTTTTTTATTATTTACTGATGTGTATTTGAGTATTTCCAAAACTATTAATATCGGCTTTCCTCTCTATGACCCTAGGGGAGGTTGGGTTGTAAAACTCAGGGTGTATATAGACAGGTGGTGACTGTATTTGGTATTATATTTACCCAATAGAATCCCTAAATTTCAGTCCAAAACATAGTAGTGATTTTTGACGCGCGCGATCAACGTAAAGCATGCGTTGGCGTCGAGCGCAGAAACAGAGCGAAAGAAAGAGCATAAGCTAGAAAAATGGGTAGTGGCGGCGGCGGCGGCGGAAGAGAAGGGAGGAGCTACAGGTCTCGCACTCAACGAAAACATTTTAGACAGAGCAGAGAAAATGTTTGGAAACGTCCCAAATCGGATCCTCCATCTACTGATTCCACTGATAATCCTGGGTGGCAACCCTTCGCCATCGAGAATCCCTCCTTCGATGAATACTATAAGGTGCTTGCTGCGTCCTTTGTTGTATTCATCGCTTGCTTTTTTTTTTTTTTGTTCATAAAATTTTTGTTGGGTTTCTGTAATTTTAGGAGCAAGGGATAGTGACAACTGAAGAATGGGACAGGTTCATTGAAGTTCTTCGAAAGCCGTTGCCTGCTGCTTTTAGAATCAATTCTAGGTAAAAGAAAAATGAAGACCGTTATTAGTTTTCTGTTAATTATTATTATTATTATTTATAGTGATTATCTGTCCTATGTCTTTGTTATGTATAAGACTGTGAGTGAAAACCATATACTGCTAAGCATGCTTCTAGTGGGTTCGTCTATTCTAATTTACTTTAGTTTTTTGGGGGGTATAGACTTCATAACCTAACTGTGTAGCATTCGTATCGTAAAAGCAGTTTGGACATTTAATTATAGGTGCATCTTGTTGTGTTTGATGTCTTTAACTGGTTTAACAATTTACTACTCTGACATTAGCATAGTAGCCACTACTCCGGGATGAACCTCTGTTTTACACCTGCTAAATGTGCCTACATATTAGGAAAATATAATTTCATGCTTAGTGCTTACATAGCTTATGATAATTGGCCTATAATTCTTTGCATTTGATGCTCGTCAGCTTAGGATCTTTTATCAGTGTTAAAGTCAGGAGCGTGGTAACTGATATGTGATGAACTATGTGTGGCGGTGCCTTTTGCTTTATTTCACAAGGTTGTATATTAGACTTGGGTTTTTGCTCGAGTAGATCCCTTTGAATTTTGAAGGTCACTATTGAAAAGGAAAACTTTTTAACTCATCTAGAGAAGATGGGGTTATGTTCGGTGCAAAAGGTGCGGAAAAAATCAAGTTGCAAATAGTAATGGACTCGTGCAACTGAAGAAGCACTCAACGTAATCAGTGTTTATGATCAAAATATGGAATCCCTGTATGTCACAGATAGTTGAAAAAATAAGAAAAGGAAGAAGAGGGTGGGGGATCCTTACATTTCAAAAAGGTACATCCTGAAACTGATTACTTAATACTAGTTAAAAGGAAAAAAAGAATCAAGACAATTCAAGAATTAGAAATTTAAGTGTTACTGGTGGTAAGTAATTAATGGATTAGTTGATGATGTCAATGAAAGAGGGATGGCAGGTGGACCAAAATCAAAATGATCTGGGATTACATAGGCATAATGACTGATAGTTTGAATGATGACAAAGGTTGTCATAATAGGACCATTGTCATTTAGTGGATGTTTATCTTTCCTTAGGTTTGTACCATATATCAGCAAATGAAATTGATGGAGACCATTTATTTATGACTGCAGCAGTGTTCTCTTCTGTGGTCAAGGATTTTTCATATTTTCTAATATTTTCTCTGACACTTGTGATCTTTCCTGTTGACTTGAACTTTAATTTTTCTTTTCTTAGTAATACAAAATCTTGAGTTCCTATGTATTGAGTTATTCAAAAACTTTATGGGCTCATTGTTATTTTTGTTATTTAACTTTGCAGTTGTCAATTTTGCTCAGACGTTCGATCTCAGCTGGAGAATGACTTTATGAAATCTCTTCAAGCTGAGGTAAGACACACTGTGAATTTTCTGACAATAACGTGTCTAAAATAGTGCTACATTTGCTATTCATTATCTCGAGAACTTATTGTCTTTTCACTTTCATTCTTTAGGTTACTGAAGAAGGTGAAGTGAATGCCATTAGACCATTGCCTTGGTACCCCAATAACCTTGCTTGGCATTCAAATTTTTCTCGTATGCAGTTGAGGAAGAACCAAACCCTTGAGAGGTATTATGCATTCTAAGGTGGTGTTTTTTGGTAACTTGAAGGATAAAAGAATGGCTTAACCCTATAATGTATAAAAGAGGGGTTATGTGATGCCTCGCCAGCGCTGTGGTGCTAGGGGATTATGGCTGTTGCTGGCCTAAAATTGTTATACTTCCAAAAGCTAATGCTAATTCTTGGTGAATTCTTTTATATGTTCATTATATGCATCTTTCAATGAGTGTGGATGGTTGCATGCTTGTAAAACACATATTTACTTTAATCTGTGTGTTTATTGGATATGCTTTATACAAATTTGGATTGGTAAAACAATGGTAAAAACTGTTATATATTGGAAATTGTTGTCCAAGAGTTGCTAAACTGATCCTTTCTTGTATTTTGCTTTAATAATTACAGAGAATATATTGTTTAAACTTTACTGCAGGAAACCTACTTTATCATGTACAACTTTCAGGTAATCTTGTGTACAGAATTTAAATTTTCTGGCGAAAAGATCAATTTTGCTGGAAAGGAAAAAGGCTATATAATCAGGGAGATTTTATTGGTTGTTTGTGAGAGTTTAACGAGTGAACTAAATTAAATATATTAAGAATTTAATCATAGTTTGTTATTTGGTTGAGGGATGATTTTTTCACTGAATAGAACCTGCATTTAATGGCTGTATACTTTCATCTAGTTTTTCATAATATATAGTTGATTATACTGTGGTATTGGGGTATTATATGATGTGATCATTAGGAACTTTTTTGGGGTAAATAATTTGAATGATGCTGTGAGTGCACCTCAGTTGTGCAATTATGAATTTGAAAGAAAACCATGACAGGATAGTAAAAGTAGATACTACTTTTGGTTCAGATATTAAATTCCATGTAGAATTTGACTTTTATTTAATTGATTATGAAATCCTTTACCCAAGGATCCTAATAGAAGTTCTCTGGTATGGAAACTATAGGGATGATGTTTATAAATATTTGTACATTTCTTTTCTTGGTTTAGTTTTCTTCTCTGTAGATGCTAAATCTGAACCCTATTTGTCATTTGCAAAAGACTTTTTCTTTATGGTGTATTCATTTGACAGGTGTAATCACCTGACACTTGAGAGCTTTTTGACTTTAATCTGCAATGTTCTAAAAGAAATACACTCTTTCCTTTTAGTCTATATATGATTGATTCGATGTTATTCTGTGCATTAAACTATGGTATAAAATAACTTTAATATCAGGGATGTGATTTACTATTTTGGCTATTCAGTTGATTCCTTTGCCATGGGAATCTTCAATTGTCTTACAGAATGTGCAAGCTATCTGTAATGTGATAAGCTGATTCTGATCATTCAACTAGAGTTGAATTACTTGGCATTAATTTAATTCTCAATTTTTGATTTTTGTCAAAACATGTTTAGGTTCCATGAGTTCTTAAAGCTAGAAAATGAAATTGGAAACATCACCAGACAGGAGGCTGTCAGCATGGTGAGCTACCTTAAACCCTTGGTGATTTTACACTGATGTCACTGTTTGTAAAATTTCTGGTGTTGAATGTCTGGTGTTTTTCTTATAACTTAAACATTTGTTCTGTTGTAGGTGCCTCCACTCTTCCTGGATGTACAACCAGATCATTTTGTACTTGACAGTAAGCAACTTATGTACATCTAAAGCTTCTTCTCCCATTTGCATTCCTTTATCCAGTGGAAGGTTTTGATTTCCTTAGTTTAAGCAAATGATGCTCTTTCTCTCTCTGAGCTTCATAGGTGTACTACACTCTCATAGTAATTATGTATCTTGTAGAGTTGATTGGGTTTTAAAGTTGTAGGTTATAGGCATGAAACACTGACCCCTTATCCAGTGAACAATAGAAGACAAGGTAATGTAGCATTCCTGACTGCTTTCTTTTGTCTATTCAGTGTGTGCTGCACCAGGTTCAAAAACATTCCAATTGCTAGAGATTATCCATCAATCAACAATACCAGGAACACTACCTAATGGAATGGTTTGTTTTTCTTTTAACTGTTTTCTATGCCAGTAGCTTCTCTTTCTGGTTCATTTGGTTTCTTCTGTCTTCACGTTCTCTTTTATTACATTGTAAATTTTGGCAATCAATCTAATTGTTAAATTTCTAGAGCAAGTTCTTTTTTGTGGTACTGTTTGGAGTTATCTCATTCCTGTATGTTAAATTGATTTATCTCCTCTCTTTTTTTATGTTTCATTTTTTCTTTTTAAATTATCTCATGAGTAGGTTATAGCAAATGATCTCGATGTCCAAAGATGTAATCTTCTAATCCACCAAACAAAAAGAATGTGCACTGCCAACTTGATTGTCACCAATCATGAAGCCCAACACTTCCCTGGCTGCCGAAAAAAGAAAAATTTCTCTAGTACTCCTGATAAAGGAATTGAATCTGAGTCGAATACTGGTCAGCTTCTATTTGACCGTGTTTTATGTGACGTTCCTTGCAGTGGAGATGGTACACTGCGCAAAGCTCCAGATATCTGGAGGAAATGGTAAAATACTTTATCCCTGCTACTTTGAATCTTCATTGGATTGTTTTACACTGCAAGTGGAATTAGTTTTGTGTTGATATTATGCAGGAATGTAGGATTAGGCAATGGCCTCCATAGCCTACAAGTTCAAATAGCCATGCGAGGTATTTTATGTAAAACAAGCTAGTTGAAATTTCTTTATGGATCTTATGGTCCTATGCTCTTAGGTTTTCTAGGTTGCTAATTTATTTATGATTATTGTCGTGTGTCCTGGAGCAAAATATTTATACTTTTGGGTTGCTTTGGATTTGTAAATGGTACATCAAGTCTAGCTTTCCGTATGAGCTCAAGGTCAGCTTGTGCTTATTATGTGTATGAGTTAATTGGCTGATGAGTGAACACTTCAAGTCTACTACTAAAGAACAGAAAACTGATTAAATTCCAAACACTGTCTGAAAACTGATTAAATTCCAAACTCTGTCTGACCACAACCTTCCTGAAGTTGACAAGTCAATCTATAAACTCTGTGATCCCTTTATAATGAAATTACTAGCTTCAATATTGGGTATATCTTTTGGGTATTTATTCTTCGATGTCACAAATGTTTAATTTTTGGTGATGTTTCATAGCAGAAATATGTATGTGCTTGATTTTATTTGACACATTTAAATGTACCTTGAAAAAAATTCCTTTTGAAGAGAGTCAAGATGATTCTGATAGCCTGTAGTCTTAATAGTATTGTTCATCTCAATAAGTCTGCTAGATTCTTAGTTTTAGATACTTGGGTTCTTCTTTTGTTTATTTTTTATTTTTTTATAATTGTAGAAGTAATTTCTTTCCATTTCCCTTCAGTGAGTGTAATACACTTACGACATTGGTTTTGTTGTCATAGGTATATCTCTGCTGAAGGTGGGTGGAAGAATGGTTTATTCAACCTGCTCCATGAATCCAGTAGAGAATGAGGCTGTAGTTGCTGAGGTGACATATTTGTTATTGGATACTCCAAATCAGTTGTGCATGGAGAACTCGTATTAGTTTGTTTTATCATCTTTATAATTATGATAAAAAAAAAAAAATTTAGTTTCATAGATAGTTATGATCTTCCTCTGACATTGTATGGAGCAAAAATTTACTCCAGATAATTTTGTTGTTCATTAACATTTACTGTCATATATAGTTATGATTTTGCAGCTGCGGTAAATCTCCATTTTTGTATAACTTTCATTGTTATTTGTTCAGAACATTTTATGTTAAACATTGAAGTAATATAGCCCTTATCTCTCATATTATTTTAGATTTTGCGCAAATGTGGAGGATCTGTTGAACTTGTTGATGTCTCAAGTCAGCTTCCCCAACTTGTTCGTCGACCAGGTCTTAGAAAGTGGAAGGTGAGTCATGACTTCCCCTTGGTCTGCACTCAATCCTTTTTTCCTGTCTATGGCTTGATGAGCTATTTTTATGCAGAATAAAATTTTGGCCTGCATCAGTTTGTGTCTTGCAATTACTAAAGTTATACAATAAAATCAAAAGATTTCTTATTGTCGAAATTGTAAAGCTAGGCACTTGCAGTGTTTCTGGATGTTGTCTGTAGAAGACAATTCGTACTCTCTGTTAAGTACACTCCAAATTGATATTGGGTAATGTATGGTGGTATCTATGCCCATGAGTTTATAAACTCTGAACATGCTGTTGACAGGAACACTTTTTTTCCCCTAAATAGAGGACAGAGTGTAAGTCATATCAAGTAGGCACACCCCATAAGAATTTTTTTTTTTAATTGTGATCTGTTAATTTTGATATAAAGGCTATAGCACAGATTTACCAAACTTTTCCTGATTGGTCCTGTTATCACAAAAGACTTCATTTCTTCCCCCCTGAACATTTGGAGAATGATAGCAGGAACAAAAGTTCAGGATGGGCTAATACATTAATTCATGGAAGAGAGTGATTTTCTGATGGAATTGTGACAAGAAAGTAATTATGAATGCAAATGAAGATGGTGCTGTTATATTTTTGCCTTCTAAGGAGTGTCTAGGCCTCATCTTTGGGATTTTATCTTATTACTCATTCTTTCACTAGAACACCCCGTTCTGTGCTTGTGCAACATGTCATTTAGTTACTAACACTACTGGAACTTTAAACAGGTCCTGCATTCCAAATTTAAGAGCTGGGTAAATAGGCAAAGTTAAAATATTAAGTATATAATTGGTGTAATGCTTGGTCTCTACTTTCTGTTTGGCTATGGAATTGTTTATCTTGATCACTCTATGGTCAGTTGGTAAAAGTCATCTCTTACTTTTCAGAAGTTAGTTGTAAAATTTGAGAAGCATATACATTTCATATCTAAGAACTTGGAATAGTTGAATCCTAAAAAAGTTTTTTCTGTAGATAACAAGTGAAATGCAAGTTTCTTAGCGCAACTTGCAAAGTTTGGCCTTAGGTTAGATGATTTTGAGCTTTGATTTACATTTATTAAGTTATTGGAGATCATACTTAAAAATTTTAGGTTATAAGTTTAAAATGATGGGCAACAATCAACATATAATTGAACATATTCAATTTATGCGTTTTATTATACAGATTTCATAAAATTTGCTTGAGTAATAGCTCTTATTGACTTTTAAGGTCCAACTTGTAATTTCCAGAATTGATGCTTCAGTATTGGGCTGCCTTGGTGAAATGCATGGTAAAATTTCGTTGTTGCATAGATAATATATCTTTTTGGAGGTAAAAGAAAGAAAATAAAAGCATTTTCACAGCTTTCTTTAAGCCTCCTTCTGGGTCAACATTTAATTTGTCTTGGGATCGAAGTCAAACCTAGTATATTGTCTTATGTAGGTCATAAAAATCATGAGATAAATATTATGGTCTCTGTCATATTAAGTGTTACTGCTTTTAACTTTTATCTACTTGTTTTCTGCTTTACCTTTGTCAGTTGCATATGATATACTCTATTCTTTGTGCATGTAGGTACGTGACAAGGATGCGTGGTTAGCTTCCTACAGAGATGTTCCCAAGTTCCGCAGAACAGGGATTGTACCCAGCATGTTTCCTTCCGGCAGATGCCATATGAACATGGCTAATAATGACCATAAGCATGAGAATGGTTCTAATGCAAACTATGGTGAAATTAAGCCTATGGAGGATGCTTTGACTTCGACCGATAATTTGGATGAGGAAGTCTCTGATCTTCCATTAGAACTTTGCATGAGGTTAGTGCCTCATGATCAGAACACTGGAGCCTTTTTCGTTGCAGTTCTCCAGAAAGTTTCCCTGCTGCCAGGTATTAACATTAGGACAGCATAATATTTTTCTACATTTATTAGTTTAGGTTTTGGTGGTTGTATACGGAATGATATTCTTGTCATAATAATAGCTCTAGTTCTCTCTTCATTTAGTGGTGATACTTAATTCCCATCTGCAGATGCAAATGTATTTGTTCCACCAATGGAAGATCATTTTTTTCTTATCTGATTTGGTCTCCCCCAATTGGCGTTCTTTAAATTTGATGTATTTATATATATCATCCTCTTGCAGCAGTTCAGGATAAAAGTATCAGTCCACAAGGGAATATGCTGACTAAAAATGATGACCCAACAAATCAGGTTACTGAGGAAACAAATGGATTGGAGGTTATTATAGCAAATGGTACAGATGAAAAAGATCCAGAAAGATCTTCAGAGGCTAATGCAATTGGTAGTGAAGATGGTGCTGCAGTGGAACCTGATCGTTTGACACTTGAAAAGGATGTTTCAGTGGAAACTGAAGTGCCTATTAATAAGGAAACTGATTCTGGAAGAACCGGAGGGAAGAGGAAGTTGCAGATTCAAGGAAAATGGAAGGGGGTTGACCCGGTTATTTTCTTCAAAGATGAAACCATTATCAATAGCATAAAGACATTTTATGGCATCGACGGCTCGTTTCTGCTTGATGGTCACCTTGTCTCAAGAAACAGTGATACTAAACATGTGAAGAGAATTTACTATGTTTCAAAGCCAGTTAAGGATGTTCTTGAACTAAATTTCCAAGTTGGACAGCAACTTAAGATAACTTCCATTGGCCTGAAAATGTTTGTAAGTATTTCCATTGTAGTTTGTAGGAATGTCATTGTGCTTTACCCACCTCTTCTCTATTCCTGCTCAGCTTATTTATGTTTATTTTGTGCATGCAAAATTGTTTTCATTTTATAGACCTTCCTGTTGCCAAGGACAAGGTGTACTTACCTTAATGTATTGTTGGCCTACTGTATCTCCTCTAATGTCTCTGAATTATAGCGATGAACAAAGGAACTACATAGCTTGATCTTTAACAGGAGTCACCCAGAAATTGACTGTTATAACTGAAACTTTGGGAAATTTTCTTTTTATATGATCTTTTTTAACTGTTTACTTTTCTCCAAAAACAGGAGCGGCAAACATCCCATGGTGCCTCTGCACCATGTTCATTTAGGATATCATCGGAAGGGTTACCAGTGATTCTTCCTTACATCACCAAGCAGATTCTATATGCATGCCCACAAGACT
>JAVXUL010000020.1:8590549-8600648 GCA_035590515.1 Trichilia minutiflora
ATTTGGTTTCCTTTTTGTTATTGAACTCTTACGGACAATAAACAGATTTGTAATAACTATTTTAAACCCATTTTTGGGATGGATTGATTCCCATAAATTTTACTATGATGGATGTTTATTTTACTTGTGCGCACAGATATGTTTTCGAAGTGTTTGTGGCCTTGATATATATATTTGGAGTTTGGATGTTAGATTGGTTGGGTATTATAAGTGTTTTGGAAGTAAGATTTTGTGAATGCCTTACAGGTCTACAGGGGGTATTCGGTGTGATTGAGTACACCCTGAAAATCTGTGACATCTGTCATAAGTGGGCCTCACGGGTAGGGGTGTGACATTCTTTGTCATCAATCTTAAAGTCTTCATCTTCTAATGCATAGTCTAATCCTTTATGCTCTAAGAAGACTTTCATCTTGAGTTTCCAGATTGAGAAATCATTCTTTCCTACAAACGTTTCCACCATGAATTTTGTAGAGAACATCTTGGCCCAAGTCCTCCTCAAGAATGATTCCTCTTCTCGTTTTCTTTCCTGATATCTACCCCTCTGTAGCTTTGATACCACTTGTTGCAAAAAAACCAGTAACTACTCTCTCAACCTCCAGAACAGATATATAAAGAAAAAGAGAAAAATCTACTTTACACCTCGATTTATAACTCTCCATGGCCACTCAAGAAAACACAAAAATGAGATATGGACTTACTTCAATCACTCAGAATTTAACAAATTGAAAACCAGAAGAAAAGACGAAGGTTAAAGAAGAAAGAACCAAGGAGGAGGAAAATACAGAGGAAATGCCTTTTTTTTTTCTTTTATTTTCATCAATCTCTCTACCGATTACAGGAAACCATATAGCTATATAAAATTCTTTTCTTGGCTAACAAACCCAGCCTAGTAACCTTACATCCTTTTAAAAAGTCATTACAAAAAATAGAAAAGAAACTAATTGTATACTAACTAATTTGTTGATTAATTAATCAAATTAATAACAAAGACTATACTTCTGATATTACTGCAATATAGAAGGTTTAAAAAGATTTAGGGTAAAGTTTGGCTCTCCTTTAATTAAGTAAGACATGTTTATTGTGTAAGACCAAATTTTACAGTAGTGGTCATTGTTTGTGTCAAATGCATGCCAAATCAACAAAGATAAATAGTACTCTTTCCTATTATAAAAAAAAAAAAAAAGGTTATAATCCTATTCTAGTACCTCCAAAATAAAATTATGTATAACAACTCTAAATATTTTGTTGAGATTGTTGAATTACTTAACTATCCTACTTCTCCATAGTTTTTGAGTACTTTACCACTTTGATGTTAATACCTACGAGCTAATCAAGAACTAAGAGGATTATATATCAATTCTTAACTACAAATTTCAAAAACGCCAACACAACCAAGGCAAACTTGTCCAAATTCTTTCTTTCTTTATTTTTTTGATACACTTGACTCTCAATCAAACTCTAAGAGGTTTACTTAGAAAATAAGATATTTTATAAACACATTTTTTTCTGACATGTAAGGTTTGACTAAGCAATGACAATACAACATAATTTAGAATATATATATATATATATATATTCACGTAAATTTATGTGAAGTGGGAAAGCAGAGAAAAGGGAAATACAAGAAACCTATAAAAGAAAACAGCCTTAACAAAGGAGCTTGACCCCAATTTTCTGTTATATTTTACTAAATTGATATTTTGTTACATGAAAGATTATATCAATTAATAATAAAAAAATATATAATTTTTTTCAAAAACATTTTATATATATTAAAAATTACTTTCATAAATTTTTTCTAATAACATAAAAATATAAATTTTGTTATGATAAAATAACTCTTGATTTTCAGATGTGGTGGGTGTGCTACAATATCGCGGATGTTGATCCACATCCGTGGTCAGTGTCACGGATCGCTGGCACGAAACGACATCGTTTTAACATCCTTATTTGATACACTCTAAACTGATTATTGCCCCTTGTATATAAACCAAGCGGAGCGTAAAGTTGAGCCCTTTGCTGCCAGAAATATAGAGAGAGAGGGGGAAAAGGAAATCTGTAAAGAGAGAAGGATTTGTAATGGAGGAAGAAGAACATGAGGTGTACGGTGGCGAAATCCCTGACATGGAAGGTGATATGGACGCTCACAACAACGATGTCGACATGTCGGCCGCCGACGATGACGCTGTCAAGGTAATTCTTTAAATACTCTCGCAATTGATTAAAACTATGGACAATTGGGAGATCTGTGGTTGTATTTATAACTTTCATGTCTGTGAAGGAGTTGGATGAGATGAAGAAACGTTTGAAGGAGATGGAGGAGGAAGCCGCTGCTCTTCGTGAGATGCAGGCCAAGGTGGAGAAGGAGATGGGCGCTGTTCAAGGTTTTTGTTCTCCTTAATTTCGCTCTCTTATCACACTATAAAGTATCAATTTATTATTTGATTGCGATTTAGGTCAAGAAATATTTCTTTCTGTCTGATTGCATTGGTTGTTGGTATCATATACTGAGTTTCTGGTGATTGAAAACATTTTGCATTGGTTGGTAAGGTTTTATTGAAGAACTATTATTGGACAAAGTTTTATTCTTTATAAACTGTGTAGCATTGGAAGTATGGATAGCTTGTGTAGCATTGAATGAGTGGATAGCTTGTTGCTCTAGTATTTTCTTTCTAGTGTTTTTATTGTCGCATAATTTCATGTTATTATAAGCTCTGTAGAACTTTTTCTTTTAGTTTTGAGCAAACTTATTGTTGATCTATTACTTTTACCTTGTAAGCATTGAATAAGAGGTAAGAATGCTATAATGGTTTGCCCTAGCATTTTTTTCAATATCAGCAAAATGCCTGTTCATCCTTTGAGGCACATAGTTAGAGCTTGGTCTATCTCATCCCATATATCTCTTCCCTGCTAAGAGGATTCAAGGAAAATGTTTGGGATTGAGGTGTTGTGACCTCACAACTACTAACCTTCTTAGCTACCGTTGGATTGAGTGGCTCCACTAAAAGTTGGTGTTATCAAATATATTTTACAATTTGCTTTCAAAGTGGAAGACATGTACTCACTCCTAGGAAAACTGGTATATGACAAGTGATTTTATCAGCCACATAAGCTACCCACTATAAGCATGTTTAATATTTGATGTTAGTGTATCTATCACTTTTTTTTTTTTAAATATTTCTATACTTTTCTGTTATTGTTGCACCATTTTTAATTGGACCGGTACACTCTGCTGGAAGGACCCAAATTTTTTTATACAACTGCTGTGCATAACTCTTTTCCCTCTGCATTTTAATGTGCATCTGGATTATTGAGTCATCCAGTGCAGTAATTTTGTACTATTTGCCTTTGCACTCTTCAGTTCTTTGCCTTCCTAATAACAGCGAGGTCAACCACACTTAAACTAAGCTTATTTAATACTTGTGTATATTCATTGTTGATCTTTAATGAACTGTTTTGGAATTCTTTCTGAAGTTCTTATCTGAAAAAATGTTAGCTGTTTGCTCTGGTTTGTGTGTGATTAAGTAACTTGCCACTCCGTACATTTATTTGTAATCCACAAATAGATTTATTTGCCATTTTATTTTATCAATATGGTTAAACTGTGTTCCTTGTTATAACATTAATGCAGATCCTGCTAGTGTGGCTGCTAATCAAGCGAATAGAGAAGAGACAGATTCACGATCAGTCTTTGTTGGCAATGTGAGAAATATGATGGCTCTTCCCTCTAATGCTTTATTATTTCCAGAAATTAAATATGCGTTGTATGCTTGCTGTTACATTTTAGATGCTATTTTAGAGTTGCTTGATGCTGTGTTGTCTTGAATTTGCCTGAAATACTTCTCACATTCCTTTTTATTAGTTCTTGTTAAAGTCAATGAAACTAAATCCTCCTCAAATCCACATGCACCGCCACCAGCAATATGAAATTTGACACTGATGGTCTACCATAATCCCTAGAAACAAAAATTAATCCTGATTCTACATCAATAGCTGCGCAGCTTTAGCTCACATAAGGGTGTTGAGCAGATTTCGTGAAAACATGGTTACTAACTCATTATTGGCTGACCTTGCCAAGCCCAACAGTCCTGTGATTAGTGCCTGTGGGCTGGCTTGTCCAAGATCTCCAGCCTGCCAGGTCCACACGAAAAATTTAAAAGCAAAGAGATGGGACTAAGCCCCACTCACCCCCACCTTTTTTTTGGTGTGGGCACATTGTCTAAGATTCCAATAGCCCAAGCAATCTTTTTTTGCTGTTGGTACTATGAGTGGAGAACCCATTTGCTCTAATTAACAGCACAAATTGTGTGTTCTTAACTTATGCTTTGTTTTATGGCGTTGAGAAAACATTTTGAGGGCATTTTAATATTTTTTATCTTGTTTACTGGTCAGGATTTTTATAGTAGTTTTTCTTTTAATTTACTTTGAAAATATGAAAAAAGATTCCATAAATTAATCCTTAAAATAATTAATATTTAATTTTGAATTCCAGCTAGCTTATAAGGCTAGCCAACTCCCAGCATACTATTGGTTAGCCTGGTGTGCAAGCTAGGTTTAGTCCCCCAGGAGTAGGGCCAAAGGCCACTTGGCCATGTTTACATGGATCAGGCTGGGTTGACCAACACCTTTTATCATTGCAGATTTAACTATAAATAAGTTGTAAAGTGTTTAAATCAGTTGCTTATAACTAAAAATTATTGCGCTTCTGCATTCGCTATATTCTGTTGTAGACATGACCATGAGCTCAATATAGGTAACTTGCTTATAATTTGATGTTACTTAATTACTGTTTTTTAAACTTCCTGTAGTTTCATTAGTCTTCCTTCACGGTGTTGTAATCTGATAAGGGATGGTGAAGTATGCCAATGATTGTCATCGTTATTTCCTATGTGTTTTCTTAATAATAATGAAAGCACACCCACTGAAACTTACAATTTGTCATGTGTAGCAAATTAGTATGCAATAGAACTGCAGTTTTATCTTTTTCACCAATACATCTCCAGCCTGCATGTTGTCAAACATGTCTATGCATTTTTTGGTTTCCTTACATCGTCCATGGATCGAGATTTAAAGGAGTGCTGCAATATGATTCTGCAGCTACAACTAAGATGCATTATTCTTGATGTTTTGTAGTATATTTATTTCTTTTCTTTGTCACGATAAATGAGATCAATTCATTCGATTTTAAATATTATTTTATGTTAATTTGTGATTGTCTTTGATTTGGATGTGGGCACATCTCATCTTTAGAATCATGGTTTGACTTTATGTCTCACTATGATCGCAGGGTTGTTCTTATTCCTCAAGTTCTCTGTCTATTTAGCAGCTGAATAGTTGCATATTTTTGGGTGGGCAAAGTTGTTCTTGTTTTGTATAGGCTTGCATTAGACATGAGTGAAATTCTCTACATGTTTGAATTTGCAAAATGGAATAAGGAAAAAGAAAAGATGCAAAAAAAAAAAAAAAAAAAGGAACGAAAAAGCTTGCATGAAAAGAGAAAGAAGGAAAAAGAAACAAACAAAGATTCTTTTAAGAAAAAAAAGAGTAGAAAAAATTTACCAAGAAAGAACAAAAAGAAAAAGAGAAAAATTAATTAAAAAAAGAATGAAAACAACAGAAGAGAAAAGAAAAATATGAAAAACAATTTGAGTGAAATGATGTGTGAAGAGACACTACATTGAATGATTCGATTGGTTAAAGACATTCTGAAGGATAGCTGGGAGTAAAATGTGAGTTAGATGCTTCAATTTCTACCACCAAGAGGACAAAATTCATGTCTTTGAAGAGGATGGGCATCTGGTTATACAATCTAAATTGAAGAACCCTGTTGCTGCCGAAGATGGTCATTTGATGGAATGTGGTGAGAGGCTTGAATATTGTGGCCTTAATATTTTGTATCCCACTTGTTAATGAAAGAATAAAATTATATTGTTGTGGTTTTTATGACTTGCTCATTTCTGTTGCTGGTGGTATTCAACTATCCTCAGGCTCAGATATTTCTTTGCAGAGCCTATATCTACTTAAGAGTTGGCTTTACAAATATTTGTTATGTCTTTTCTATAAATCTGATGGTTTTAAAATCTTAGTCAGTTTTTAGTGGGTGTTTTGTTTTCCCTGATAAGTTGACTGCTTTATCATAGTGTTAGATATCCAGAACCTTTATCAAATTTGATTTGATTTCCTTTAAATAGATGTTTGTTTCTGCACATTAGTTGTTTCACACAGAATTCTTCTGTAACCCATTTCTCAAAAAGTTGTTTCATGGAGGTCTTTTTTCTTTTCCTTCTCCGCGTAAGAAGTTTGTAAAAGGTATGCATTCTGTTTCTGGAATTATGCAACTCGTTAATGTTATATCGTGTTGGGATATGCTTACCAAAGTTCTGTGCAAATTGCTCGTACTTCATTGATTTTGGAAACATACTTTTTACAATTTAATATTGCTTTTGTTAAAGTAAGAATATGTGAGGATTGCTGCATATATTTGTGCCCTATGCCCTATGGCTGCATATTTTTGTGTAAGTGATACAAAACCACTTTTACTAATTATTCTAGAAGAAAGCCACGTAAGGAGGTACTGTTAATTGATCAAGTCCAAATGTGCCAATTGTTAGGTCTTTATAATATGAAAGATAATGGTGCAAAAGTGGAGATAATTGAAGATATGCTTTAGGGGAGACATGGCACTCCATTAGCACTATCATAGTTATAATTTCCCTGAATTTTAGCATTCTGTTGTGTTTTATTTTAATATGAATAGTTGGTTAGGCTTTGCTTTGGAGGCATGGAAGCAATTTGAATTAATTGATTGTTGGAGACTTGTCCTCTCGATTCCTCTCGATACGGACATTATTTATTGGAGATTTGTATTTTAGATTCTGGTCCTCAAGCTTCAAGAAAATATCTTTTCCTCTCTTTTATTTTTTGTATCATCCGATAGCATTTATCAGTAAGATTGTAGTAATCTTATTTGGGATAGAGAGATGATGAGTTGCTTTCAATTGCCAGATAATTACCCCATTGCCTTCACACTAGCATGATTTTTTGGTTAGAATTACATATGTGATTACGGGAGCCATGAAATTGAGCATGATTTTTTGGGTTAGAATTATGAATGTGATTATGGGAGCTGTGAAATGGAAATCACTGGCATTTTGAAGGATATTGGCGGCAAATTAGTACGTTAATTGATTGGGCTTTTTTAACATAAAGAAGATTAGTAACACTGGAGCAGGAGAGTAGTTGATAGGAGTTGAATGGTGGAAGTTGCAGAGAGCGAATTAATAATGACAGAATAGTAGATGTGACTAGTAGAAGTTGGTTGATAAGAATCGGATGGTGGAATCTGTGGAAAGTGAAAGTGTTGTTACAGTACCTAGAGCTATCATTGGTGGTTTTGACCAATTTTTCTATCTTTCCCATTCCCCCTTTTTTACCTTTCTTTATTTCCAATTTTTTTGGAAAGAGCAGGGTTTATTATCATGATGGATTTTGATCAGATGAATTGGAAAGCCTTGGCTGCTTTTTCTAACTAAAATCTTCAATTGGATTTGGTTGATTTTGGCCTTTTAGGTTGATTATGCATGCACACCTGAAGAAGTGCAGCAACATTTTCAATCCTGTGGTACCGTGAACAGGGTAACTATTCTGACAGACAAATTTGGCCAGCCAAAGGGTTTTGCTTATGTGGAATTTGTTGAAGTAGAAGCTGTTCAAGAGGCTCTCCAGCTGAATGAATCTGAATTACATGGCCGTCAACTGAAAGTAACTAAAGTTTCTTTTATCAAAGAACGGAATTAACTTGTCTTTGTTCCTGAAAATGAAGCTTATCAATCTTTAACTGCAAATGGTTAATTTAATATCAAATGCTCTCATAATTGTCTTAAGATTAATATTAAATTTCTAGTATTAGTTGCTTGATTACTTGTAATTCTGTTTTTTGATTGTTTTATTTGATTTCCAGGTTTTGCCTAAAAGGACCAATGTTCCTGGGATGAAGCAGTATCGTCCAAGGCGTTTCAATCCTTACATGGGGTTTCGGGGCAGGAGACCTTATGCACCTCCTTATTTCTATTCCCCTTACGGATACGGGTATGTTTCTACCGATGGTTGTGCTTCTGTTTCCTCCAATAGTAACATGTCATTTATCTTTACCTGAAACTTGGTGCAGGAAGATTCCTAGGTTCAGAAGACCAATGAGGTACATGCCCTACTACTAGAAGACAGTGGTTATGTTCTAGAGCCAAGAATGTGACATTTCAAATATGGATGGTTACATCCATCCAGGAGCTTCCATATATGTATCATGTTTAAGTTCTAGATAGGAAAGCGAAGGATTTTATTTGCTATGTGTTCGTTACTGTCATCATGCACGATCAACATTATAAACATGAACCTTTTGGAGTTTATTGTTGAATTAAGAAAATCTATGAGTTCTGACCTTGCTTATGCTTCTGGCATTTTAGTTCATAGAAGCTATTATTGATTAATGGGAGCCCTTGTTCTGATATTATATCTAATTGAAACAAGTAATTTTTTTTTCATCAAATGAAGGTCTCCTCAAAAATAACGTTGTTTCGAGTAACAAATCATCTGCAATCTATGCACGGAGCTAGACAGGATAGGTGAAGGGTTTTTTATTTATGACAACATCAAAATCCTTTTCGAAACATTGATCACTTGAAAAGAAATAAATTTGAGGCAAAGAAGATGGTGGGATTTATAAAAGATTACAATTGATCAATTAACAAATGTGGAAAGGCCATTACGGCCGAAAATCATTTGCTTGCATGGCATATCTAATTTCAACTTTGGATGATTTCAGAATAGGGGGATCAAGGTTGTGATGCATCTTACAGGGTTTTTCAGTGAACTAGCAAGTTGATCTTTTTATTTGGTAGGTTTAAAATGGCTTAAAATGATAACACATCATGCTTGTCAAGGAAAAAATAATCCCTGGATTTTAAAGGTGATCATTTTTAAATGGATCTAATTCAAATCAATCTAAACTATCAAAATTAGCAATTTAAAAAATTTGTGGATCAATTTACAGATTGATATTTTTTAAATTGTTGTTCGTGATTTGAATTTTGAATTGGATCAATTTCAAACTACGAAACCACAAATTAAACCATTTAATATTATCCTAAAAAAAATTTTATTATTATTTACTTGTCATTTCAAATTATACACGGTTGTCTTCGTCTCTTTTATTTGATAACAACTAATAAAAAAAATTATTCACAAAAGTCTCTTTTAAATGCATAATAACTATTATATTTTTAATTTTATACTATAGTCCAAACTACGAATCTAATTCGCTTTAAATTGTATTTTGCGGCTTGGACTAAATTGGTTTTTAATATTTTAATGAATTGGATTACATTGACTGAGTTTTAAATCATAATATGCGGATCAGTTTGAAATTTTATCTCAAATCGATTTAAATCGTATGTATTCACTCTACTTGCAGTTAAACCTCCAAATTTGGAAGTGATTTCACAAGCAATATTTTTTTCCAAATTTGGAAGTAATTTCACAAGGAATATTTTTTGTCAAAGAATGCCTCAATACAAAGATTTTCTCCTGAGGATTTTTAAGCACTCCTATATTACAAAACTGCATATAGATTTTAAAAGAAAATTGTACACATTCATTTACAAACCTTTCTATCTCTATTAAATTATTATTGTTAGTTGACCTGAAGCTGCCATATTCAAAAGCACCAGTAAGGAACTTATTATGTGTACCCATAACTAAATATATTTGAATTTTGCATTTATTTGTACTTCTTGTGTAATAGTATGATTATGTAATGAATTTATGGTTTATTTTGAATTTTGTAGAAGAAACTGCGTCAATACTATGTAATCATCATTTTATGAGTCATCTGTATTTATTCGATGTATGTTGTCTAATGCTGGATTAGGCAAAGAGTTTTGGACTGAGGCAGTTACTTATGCAGGCCATCTCATTAATCATCTATCGTCAGCTGCTATTGGAGGCAAAACTCCATTGGAGGTATAGTCTGGAAAACCTGCTAATGATTATGATTCTTTACATGTTTTTGGCTGCACAGGATATTATCATGTGAAAGAATCCA
>JAVXUL010000020.1:8600748-8613448 GCA_035590515.1 Trichilia minutiflora
GATGTAGCTAAGAATTAATTCACTACACCAGCTGGATATAACTAAGAATTAATTCCCTTATGCATTCACTATACCCTTTTCAGGACAACGACACACATGTATCTGCTCTGAATCAAATAATAAGTGACAATGGAAATCGTGGAGCTAGAAAGGAGGTTTAACTGTTCTTTTTGATTTTCTGGGAATAGGAAAAAATTGGATGAATGTGCTGGTGATTCAGGCTGTGTGGTTTTAGATGAAATATGATCAATAGAATCAGATGAATAAAGATGTGTAGAGTTAACAGCATGAGAAAAATGTTTTCAGAATGTGGATTAGGCAAAACTATCTCCATGGATATAAGTCTTATCATATTATTCTCTATCTTTGACATATAAGTACTATGCATTATCCGTCTCTTGTCAATTTGAGCCTCAATGTTATCATCAAGCTGTGAAACTTCCACAATGGAAAGTTACTATAGACAATGAGTTGCAGGCACTCGAACAGAATGGTATCTGGTTTATTGTTCCTCTACTACCAGAAAAGTACTCCATTGGATGTAAATAGGTATATAAAACTAAATATAAATTTGATGGGCCTTTTGAGAGGCACAAAGCCAGATTAGTTACCAAGAGATATACTCAATAAGAAGGTGTGGATTTCATTGACACTTTTTCATTTGTGGCTAAATTGGTTTACTGTCAAGGTTATCTTAGCATTAGCAGCAAGTCAATAATGGCATCTAATTCAATTAGATGTCAATAATACTTTTCTCAATGGTGATTTATTTGAAGAAGTATATATGGATCATCCTTTTGGTATCATAATCAGGGGAGTATTGTAATTCAGCAAGTACAAGACTTTTAGTTTGCAAACTTCATAAGTCACTCTGTGGACTTAAACAAGTTTCAAGGCAGTAGTATTCCAAATTCTCCTAATCTCTAATCGATTATGGTTTCATACAATCAAAATCTTATTATTACCTCTTCACAAAAAGATCAGATTCATCATTCATTGTTGTTTTAGTATATGTAGATGATATTATAGTGACAGGACCTATAATATCAAAAATTCAATCTACAAAACTCTTTCTTGAAAATTAGTTCAAGCTCAAGGATCTAAGATCATTGAAGTACTTCCTTGGATTGGAGATAGCTCGATCTAAGAGTAGAATTGTTCTTTCTTAGCGTCATTATACTTTACAGATGCTAAAAGACGCAGGGTTACTAGGCTGCAAATCTACTAGAGTTCCAATGAATTCTAATCTTCATCTCAGTGCTATAGATGGTGCTTTATTTCCTGATCCATCTCAATATCGAAGACGCATTAGGAGAATGTTGTATCTTATAATTTTCAGACCTGATATAACTTATACAGTTCACAACTTAAGCCAGTTTGTTTCTCAACCAAGAATGCCACATTTAAAGGCTGCATATGAGGTCCTTCGATATGTGAAATCTAATCTAGGTCAAGGTTTGTTTTTTTCGCCTTCATCAGATATTCAGTTGAAAGCCTTTTCGAATGCTGATTGGGGAACTTGTACTGATTCTAGAAAATCTATTACGGGTTTCTGTGTCTTCCTAGGTGAAGCTTTAGTCTCTTGAAATGCTAAAAAACAAACCATAGTATCCAGATCTTCTACTGAAGCAGAATACAGAACCACGGCAGCAACCTCAGGTGAGTTATTATGAATAACACAATTATTGCTAGACCTTCACATTCAGACTTCTCAACCTGCACTCTTGTTCTGTGATAACCAAGCTGCTATGCATATAGCCTTTAATCCAATCTTTCGTAAAAGAACTAAACATATAGAAATTTTGTTCAAGAAAAAGTGCTTGCTGGACTCATCAAACTATTATCCATTTCCTTTGAGTATCAATTGGCAGACTTGTTCACTAAACCTTTGTCCGTTAATAAATTACTTCAGGCTGTCCAGGATGGCTGTCATTGATATTTACAAGCCATTTTGAGGGGGAGTATTGAAGTGGAAGCTGATGTGGATTAATGATGATGATGTGTACATTGTTTGTTATGCAAATTGGTCAAGTTGGCCACTGTTTGTTACGAGATGTTAAAAACAGTTTTCTTCTTCATTTTAGCTCAACTTTTCTATTTGGTATGTAAAGAATGCAAATGCTCTATATCTGTATGTGAGTTTTTGCAGATTAATAAATAGAAAAGGTTTCTTCTTTCTGTTGCATTTCCAATTCTTTCCATGTGAGTTTTGCTTTAATAAGAACGAGTGGTAACAAAAGTCGGAAGATGTAACCAGAAAGGAAACTCTAATTAAAGCAGTGGCTCGAGCAATACCAACATACACAATGAGTGTATTCAAACTTTCATCATCCTCAATAACGGGCTACGAAGAATCATATCTAACTTCTAGTGGCTTAGCACTAAACAGAAGAGGAAAACATACTGGGACCTTAGAACCAGTTATGTGAAATGAAGAAGAGCGACGGTTTAGGCTTTCAGGATATGGTGTGCCTCAACCAAGCTTACTTGCTGTGAAAATTAATTAAGTTGGATTCTAACTCAGATACATGCTCTCTCGCGCGAATCGTAATCTTCAGAAACTTTCTTAGCTCAATCATCGCTTAAAAATAAAGATAAATAAATAAAAAAATATTTATCTATAAATATTTATTAATATTCATATTTTATTTATATAATTATATTTTAAATAAATATTTTTTTTTATAATTCGGAGTATTTAAATTTTATTTCAATAGATGAATTTCATCCTATTAATTTTCGGATATTAATTAAATATACCACCGTCCAGATATTTAATTTAAATAACGAATGATTGATGTACATCCAGATCACATATCTCATATCCAATCTATCATCACCAGATTATTTTTATAAATAATAAAATAGATAATACAGCCTTTCTTCGTATCCATTCCATATCCATTTTGTAATTATTCATATCCAAATTACATATCCATTTGCCATTCCTAAACATTTACAATCATACTGGTATGATATATTATTATTAATTAATAAAAATATAAAATTAATACAATTGATAAAACTAAATTATGTGAATTATAAAATTTACTATAACTAAAAATTTATACAAAAATAAATTAATATCATTATATTATATTAATTTATATAAAATTTATATTTCTATTATTATTTTTGATAATAATTTTTTTTTTGTATATAAGAGAAACTCTTACACTCAATTATTACTGAGACCTCCAATCGAGTACAGGATCGACGCACTCTTTGAAGACGAGATCTCAAAGATCACCTAACAGTTATTTTAAATCACAATATGCATGTATAGGGATCACATGCAATAATATCAAGTTCAGAATAAAATCCTGACCTAACTCTTTTAATATTTCAATAAAAAGAATTGAACATCAAACCTAATATACGAAATTTGTACAAATTTGACCCCACAATCAGGTCATCCTAGTGGTAATTTTAACATAGTGTATTAGAGAATAATTCACATTTACATTTGACGGCTAAATATTCTTTAATATTGATTTGGTTTTGAATTGATAATCAGATAGCCACGTGATTGAATCAATCACCTTCCTCCCAAGTTGTTGAACTTACTGGCCCTTTTTGTCACATGGCCAACTAACTCTTGAATATTACTGCTACCGCGGTTGTTCTAATTGACCACCTTCATTGCATAGCTTCTTCATACTAGCTACCTTGTATTTAATTAGATTATATTGATAGAAGTAATCAACAAATGTAAAAGTAGCTTCAATCTTTTCACACATCCATCATGGTATCACTTTCTTTCTTCAAAAATCTCAAACAATCACTTGCATCTTCATACTCAAATTCATTTAATAAATTAAATAAATTTATAACGCTCTACAAGGTTGATCACCAAAACCTTTAGCAGCCTTTTGATACAGAGCTCACAGCACGCACTACATACATGCAATTCCAAATACGACTAACACCAACCGGATAAATACTAATACAACAAGGTCTTGCTACTCCCTGGATCTTTCGCTATGTTATATGCTGGTACTCTGCTAAAGCAGTGATAAGTGGTGGTTGCAACTCAATGTTTGGTGATTTATTCACTACCAAATAGGGAAGATGAGAGCTGATAGTTGGACATTTGAAGCCATTTACAGGCCTTAGTATAGCAGACGTTGGGTTCCCATTCTCCGTTTCCTAAGGCGCTCAGCAATGATAAAGGCCAGCTCAAGAGACTGAGAAGCGTTGAGCCTTGGGTCACAATGTGTGTGATAGCGTGAGCTTAGGTCATCAAAAGTTACTGTTCGAGATCCTCCAATGCACTCTGTCACGTTCTGGCCTGTCATCTCAAGATGGATACCGCCAGGGTGGCTTCCTTCTTGCTCATGCACATCAAAGAAAGCTCGCACCTCAGCCTACAAACATTGACAAAATTTAATTAAGTTAACCCTTCTTTTAGTTTAAAAACATAAAGATAGAGAACGGCAAAGTTTGTATTGAATTTATTCAAGCAAGCAATGGTCAAGGAAAGAAACCATACCAAAATTGCATCAAAGGGACGAGTTTTCAGTCCACAGGGTGCCTTAATGGTGTTTCCATGCATTGGATCAGACACCCAGGTCACAATTTGCCCTGCCCTGCGTACAGCCCTGATCAGATGAGGAAGCTTGACTCTCATGTTTTCAGCACCCATTCTGCAAATAATTGTTATTCTTCCTGCCTTGTTTTGAGGGTTTAGAATTTCAACGAGGTTGACTAACTCATTTGGATTCATTTTATCACTAACCTGAAACACAAGTTTCACTTTCAGCTACTTCACTTTTATGGAAGATAAGCAAAATTACATCATCCAGCATTATATGTGTCTGAAAAAATAATAGTAATACATGTGTACAAAAACTAAATCAAGATTAATGTCCAAAACTTTCAAATTATTAATAATTTTCAATGTACTCTTCTTCGAACTGAAACAAGTTTCGCCATTCAACATACAGAGAAAATTTTATACAATAAAGCTCTTCAAACAACACTGCAGAATGATTACATGGTAAAGATCAAATAAAACTGATATAATATTAAGGTCAGATTGCCAGCTCCTCTCTAAATAACGCAATGGTGTAAATAAAGGTAGCAACCATATGAAAATTGCCTATATTTACTTCCTTTTTTTTGGCATAATTAGCGGTAGCATAACCAAAGATGATAAGAAAGATTTGTGTAAAATGATAATAAAGCAGAAGGTACGAATGATTTCGGATCTCAGAAAAGTTACAGCACTGAGGTTTGCGCTGATTCAGAAAGTAGAATGTGTAGCCAAGGGTTAGAATGATCTTGAATAAGAGGTAACAGGACAAGACAAAATAAAGAAATAATAAAAGAATTAAGAGTTACTTGTAAATAAATATGAGTTACATGATTATATGAGACTGTTGCATGAACTAAATCATATTTCTCTCACCTATTGTAGATAATAAATTAGCAACAATGGCATACACATTCTCCTGTTAAAGTAATTATAATGCATAACATATAAATTAAAGATCTGCAATGGCATATACCTTGATGCCAAGAGGGTTGGCAATTCCTCTGAGGAACTCCACGTGAGCTCCATCAAGCTGACGAGTACGCTCCCCAACCCACAGCATGTGAGCAGAGCAGTCATAGTAAAGGCCAGAAGTTGAATCCTTTCTTGTGAGTGATTGCTCGTAAGGCAGAAGCAAACATTCATGGGACGTCCAAAATTCAGTTGATGTCATGATGGGATGCTCAACTGTTAGTCCTGCTGCAGCCATGAATCCTAAGGCCTCATCAACACGGTGAGCCAGTTCTTGATACCTATTGAGCAATCCAACAACAAACACGTAAAGATTAGCACAACTTCCAGGAATTCAGCTCAGTCTCCACAAATTCACTTTCCAGGTGAAATTGTAAACAACATGAATCCAAAATATTCAACTGTGTATCTTAGCAAACAAAGGTATATAGTTTATTCTAAAATATTGAATTCAGTAAATTTCTTTGAACATTTAAGAAGAATTGTTATACAATCTTAACTCATTTACTGAAGGACAAATACTCCTACTGTTCCTTGTTCTCTTTCTTGGAGCTCTATAGATTGCATACCCCAGACATTTAAATTAAAAGATTAGTAATTAAGGCAGGACTAAATTTTCAATACCTATCTCCCTGCTCGCTGTGCTCTGCAAAATCAAGATTCCACTGAGTAACTCTCTGCATTGCGGCATAACCTCCAGTTGCAAAGGCTCTGAGAAGGTTTAGAGTTGCTGCAGATTGGCAGTAAGCCCTAATCAACCTTTCAGGGTCTGGAATTCTTGATTTCTCATCAAAGGCATCACCATTTATGTTGTCTCCCTTATAACTTGGCAGCTTCACTCCATTCTTCTCCTCAAATGGGTCTGATCTAGGCTTAGCAAATTGACCCGCCAACCTTCCCACCTAAATAAAGCAATCGAATAACGATTTTAAAAAAATGAGAAAAAGAAAAAAGGCCTCAAAACTAGAAATTATAAAATACAAAAGTAATTAAAAAGAAATGTCAATAAAAGAGAAAGCTACAATTGGAACACTCACCTAAAAGAATCAACACCCTCAATTCAACTTCTGTGTAATTATAATTTTTTTAATTAAAAATATAATATTATGTAAATTCCACCGATCAAACACATCCAATTTTGAAAGCCAAAATGTCATACAAATTCAAAAGTATGCTTTTAGAACAAAAAGGAAATAATTTGATTCTCATCAATAAAATGCATTTGGTATGATGTAATCAAATTATCCAACATTTACGAAAATATATTCAATTTGGAAGCATATAATAATCACAAGCAAAACCCATATTTAAAATAATAAAAAAGAAAAATGAAAAAAAGAATTATGATCTAACCTTAATCACAGGCATTTGTCCACCAAACGTAAGCACAACACCCATCTGTAACAACACTCTAAAAGTGTCCCTTATATTATTAGCATTGAACTCCTTAAAACTCTCTGCACAGTCACCTCCCTGAAGCAAGAAAGCATTTCCCATGGCAGCCTCTGCAAGCTTCTCCTCCAAACTCCGCGCTTCACCAGCAAAAACCAGAGGAGGAAAAGCTTCCAAAGTCTTCAAAACAGTCTCCAGTTCGGCTTTACTCGGGTACTCCGGTAGATGCAACGCTTTTTTTGTCTTCCAGCTCTCCACTGTCCATTTCCCTGACCCCGGAACGGACGCCGGAGATGATTCCTTGACAGAGACGGAATTCTTGGCGGGTTCAGCTGCATGGACGGCTGTAATTGGCTGCAAAGATCTAGGCTTTGTGGGTAGGAGAGAGAACATGGGTTGGTGAGATTTGGAAGAAGATATAGAATGAGAGTACGCGTAGAGAGACTTCGAAGAAAGAGTTGAAGCATTTGAGACTGCCATTTTCTTTAATTTCTCTCTCAAGTTTTCTGGTTCTTTGGTAAATGAATGAACTAGAGAGGGAAAATGTGCGGAGACTCTGCTGAGTTGAGGACGAAGAGTTTTGACGCAGATTTTATAGGGTTTAGAAATTCAAAAAAATAAACCGTGTTTGGTTGGTAGAGTTCAACAGTCAAATTGGAGGCTGGGGAAGGAAGTTAGAAAATGTGGAAGAGTGGTAGTTCGGTAAATATGAGGAAACTTTAGGAGGACAAATTCACGTGGAGAGAGGGTATTTTGGTAAATAAGTGATGCTTCGTCGCCTACTACCAAGTCATTTCCTCTACTGTTGGACTTGCATTATACTTGGTACTCAACAACCCCGACGGACCCCACTTTTAATTCTTCACCTGCCCAGAATTATGTCTAATCCCTTCTATTTTAATTTATAAATTTAATTAAATAAAAAATAATTTAAATCTTTAGAGTAATACCTGTTATGTACGTATTTACACGCATCACGTATTTTTATACGTATTTGTCGTAGAGCTACGCTCATGCACATTGTATGTGTGATAGTTATTTCGCCTTTAGCCATCAGGTCACATGGTAATTCAAATGAGACAGCGACATGGAATATCTTCCGTGATCACGTGAATCAGGAGTCAAATTCCATTTGATTCAAATGGATTCAAGTAAATAATTAAATTAATTTAAATTGATTAAAAAAATTATTAATTTAAATTTTTTTAAAAATTTTATTAATTTAATATTTTAAAAATCAATAAATATTGAATTATTTTAAATTTTAAATTTAAATTATATAAATTAATAATATTCACTCTAATATATAAAATACGAATGATCTGATTTAAATCAATTTAAATTAATAATTAAATTGATTTAAATTAATAATTAAATTAATTTAAATAGGTCTAAAAAAAATTTAAATAAATTTTTGAATAAATATTTCTTAAACTAACATCTTTAAATTCAAACTAATCTAATATAACAATATCTACTATTAAAATTCGCTCATGCAATAAATCAAAGTAGTCAAGTGGAGAATGATAATAAAAATTTATTGTTTGAGCCGAATTAAACAAGACAAACGTTCTCTATCGGTTCATCTAGCATATTCCGAGGAATAAGAATATTCAAAAATATATCTGCCTTATTATCCCCTGCATGGAGATCACATGGTGACAATGAAATAGATAAATCGTGAGAAGACGTTTCACCCAAATGCATATGCAAATTGGTCCATCTCTCCTCCCCTTCTGCCCTACATTTGCTATTAGTTTTTTTTTATATATTTTGATTAAATTATTTTTAATAGTACCATTGCTGGTTTGAGATGATATGATCATCCATCAATTAAAAAAGCAAACGTTTGAATTTACTAGGTTTAAAATCTTATTCAATTTATGAATTATATCTTTAAAAAAACAAAATTAAATCTCTCTTTAAAAATATATATAACAGGATCAAAAATTATTAAAACTTGTACATATAAATGAGTATGGATAATTAAGTATCAAAATTAAAGGAGAATTTGAATATTTTATTATTTTTATCGATAATATATTTAGATACGGATATTTTTATTTGATAAAACAAATTTGAATCTTTTAAAAAATTTAAAAATTCAAAAATAAAGTCAAAAAATAAACTGAAAAGAATGTCAAAATTTTATGATTAGATCATAAAAGAAAATTCTTAAGTACATAATTTCAGAAATTCTTAAAAGATAATGATATAACTTCTTAACCTACTTCTCCTTATACATTATAGTTGAATGGTGTAACGAAAATAAGGAATCGTATCTTATTAGATATAATGTAATATATGGTGAGTTTTACATAATTGTTAGCCTTTTTATGAAGATATACCTTATTTATTACTGTCCATATCTTAAATAAAATCCCGTCAAAAGCAGTATAAAAAATTTCATACAAGATATAAAGTGAAAAGAAATTAAATCTCAATTATATGAAAATTTGGGATTGTCTAACTTATGTTAAACTAATAATATTTATAATTAGATGTAAAATTAAAGGAGAGTCAATTTATTGGATATCCTAAAAATTACTTAGGATATTATTTCAATTTTTTCTCTAATTAAAAAGTTTTGATCAGTAGGATAAACATTTTTTAGAAGAAGGGTTCTTAAAAAAAGGTGGTGCGAAAAAAAAAATAATCTGAAGGAAAGGTTTTTAGAAGCTCAAGCCGATGATACTGATGTTAGACTATCCACTCAGTAAACCTTAATTCTAATTCCAATTCCATCTCAAAAAATTTTTAGAATATTATAACCTCTATAATGATACAGACTTCTTCATAAATAAAAGTATGATTTTTGTATAATGGAAGACGTTGATCATTGTGATAATCATTTTCAATTTTAGGTGAGTCCTATAATAGTTGAGTGAATCAAGTGATGATGATTGCATCCGAGGGATTCCAGTAAATATTTTAATAATTATTAGTTTTTGAGAATTATAAAATAATCTATAAATCTACATATTTTATTTGTTTTTATAATTTAAAATGTGTATTTTTCTTTCTAAACTATTTTGAATTTTCTTGGAGAGATAAGTTGATATTGTGATGACACACACGTGCACGCACACACACACATATATATATATATATATATACATGATTGAATGAGGATGATATTGAGGTTGAAATAATTTTGAATATTTTGAAGTGATTAAAATTTGGATTATAATTTATTGGAGTTAAAGATTATTTAGAATAAATATTTTGGGAATGTTTGTAAATATCTTGGTTTATAAATAGGTAACTTAAAAGATTTACAAGTTCTTGAGTGTATTTGAGAGTTTAAAATACATATTAAAAATATCTTACAGTTGCCATATGTGAGTCTTATATTCAAGGATGTGACGACACAATGCAAATCTCACAAGTTTATTTTATTGAACAAAAAGTTATAAGTAAAGCATAAAACTTTAAAAATTAGCACTAAAAGATAAAAAAATTAAAGATAAATAAAACATTAAATTTGTAAGGCAATTTTAAATCTTGCAAAATTTATTATTTGAAAAAAATAGTGTTCCTAAAACGTAAAACTTGTTAAAGTAACTTAAAAATTATAAATTTAATTCATGTTTTGTAAATAAATATAAAATTTTTATATTCTTAAGGAATAATGATAAATAAAACATTAAACTTGTACAACAATTTACATTTTATAAATTTAATTATTTGAACAAAAAAATATTCACTAAAACATGAAGTTTGTGAAAATAACGTAAAATAAAAAATTTTAATTATAAAATTTAGAATTAATATTAATATTATAAACTCTAAAATAATTGTAAGTAGTGCCCTTAAATTTATAAATGTAATATTAAATTTATATATCCATGTCAACCTTGCAAGTTTGTATAAAAGAAAATGTATAAAATATTATTTATAAAAAGTAATGCTAAAAATGTTAATTTGCATATCAATTTTTATATCCTAAATAACATGAAATTTGTTTATTATTGTCATATATATCACGTTATTTATTAATTAATATTTTAAATTAATTAAAATAAAAAAAAATGATGTGATAGTGATACATCAACTTTCACATTAATTAAAATACAAGTGCTAACATATAAATTAGAATCTCTAATATTATATATTTATAAATATATTATAAAATTTGTGATTGGACACAAATGCAGGAAACAATAACATAATAATTCCACTTTTTAAAAAAATAACACATTGATTTATAATTATAAATAAAAAAGTTGCATACCAACATAAATTTTGTAAATTAAAATTGACATAAAAAATTTATATGAATGTAAAACTCGTAAATATGACATGTAAAAACATCAAATTTCAGTAAATCAAATCATTCCTCGCTTTATAAATAGTAAACATACTTCTTCTTCTTCTTCTTCTTCTTCTTCTTCTTCTTCTTCTTCTTCTTCTTCTTCTTCTTCTTTAGAAGGAGGAGGGGATAACTTTTTTTTTTTTGAATAATTTAGGTATTCTAATCATACTAGTTTTGTTAGACTAATTCCCATAATAAATCTACTTGAGCATACTACCGCATAGGCGAATCAAATTCGTGATTATGCGCTTTAACCTAAGTAACATTAAAATAACCCATTTCACTTGAATCAATCCATGGATGTATTGATTTTAATTAAAGTAAAAATCATAAAACATATGTAAATCAAAAATTTTAATGCCAAATATGCAATTCAAACATAAAAGTAGAAATATGGGGATTATTTTGTTTGAAAATTAACTTTATAGTTATAAATTTGATTAAAAAAAATTCAAAATGGTACACAATGATAAAATTTAAAAATTCCGCAAATAATAATAGTAACAACAAGAGCTAATATTGAATTTTATTATACTTTCAAAGTTAATTAAATTCAACACATTCAAAATTTTAAATCAACATTTTATTTATAAAGTAAAGTCTAATAATTCACCCATGCAAATATGTAAAAATTTGTTCCTGTTTTATTTGCAATTTCAAATTAATTTTAAATAGTAGGATATAATTCAAATTTTTGAATTGAATTTTTATTATTGTTACACTAAAACTGGTTATGATATTATATCACAAACAATTTTAAAATTAACTTAAGTATAATTTCAGTTCAACTTAAATGAAAAATTCAAAAATATTTTATCACTTAATTTTCTAAATTTATACTAATTTTTAGAATTTAAGCATCAAGTATTAGTATTAAGTGAATATAAACCCTGATAACTAAAATTATAGTACGTTAAATATAATTTTTTTTATAAATTTTTATCTTATAAATTAATGTGATTATGATAAAAAAATGTATAATCCAAATTAAAAAAAAAAAAGAATAGTTAAAAGAAATAGTATGAAATTTTGTGAGAGTTAATTACAGGTAGATATAATAATACTATTCTTAAAAGAGCTAATAAAAGTATATGCTATAGGTTATATATATCATGTATAAAAGATATAATTTGATAGATAAAAATATATTAGATAATTATTTTTATATTTAAATTTAAAATTATATTTTTTATAAGAATGATATTAATTTTGTATTTAATTGAATATAATAATTAAAAAATACCAATAATAAAAAAAAAAGAGATTAGTAATGTGATGCATAGGTATAGCCCACAAAATATGATGGAGCCACGTTCCCAACGACAGTCACATGGGCATAATAATTATTGCCTCGTTAGCTTGTGAAATATACAAGGATCCTGCTCCTGCCAATGGCCTCACAATTGAGGTGGTTGACAGGGATGGGAGAACTTCATTAATATTTGTATAGAAGAAGGTTATTAAAATTATGATTTTAATTAAAATTA
>JAVXUL010000020.1:8613548-8628509 GCA_035590515.1 Trichilia minutiflora
AGTGGAAAGAACCCCAGTCTCGGATATATGAGAATATGGGGTTGTCCAGCTTATGTTAAAATTGTTAACCCTGATAAACTGGATGCAAAATCAGAGAAGAGAAGATTCATCGGATATCCTAAAGACAGTTTAGGATATTATTTCTACTTCACTACTGATCAGTGTATTTTGATCAGTAGAAATACACACTTCTTAGAAGAAGAGTTCTTAGAGGAAGGTGGTGTAGGTAGATTGATTCAGCTTAAAGAGGGGGTTTTAAAAGCTCAATCCGATGATATTGGGTCTGGACCTTCCAATCAGTAAACCTCAGTTCTAGTTCAGATTTCGCTTAGAAAATCTTCTAGAGTATCGTGACCTCCTGAGCGATACGGTCTCCTATATGAGCAAGAGTTTGATTCTTACCTAGTGGGAGAACATGATCATCCTGATGATCCTGAAAATAATGAAGAAGCTATCCTGGATAAGGATTCAGGTAGATGGCTAGAGGCGATGGATTCTGAGATGCAATTTATGTATGCCAATCAAGTCTGGACACTTGTTGATCCACCAGAAGGAATTGTTCTTATTGGCTGCAAGTGAATTTTCAAGAGAAAGCTTGGTAAGGATGGTGAGGTAGAGACCTATAAGGCACGGCTAGTTACGAAGGGGTACACTCAAAAACAAGGGTTAGATTATAAGGAGACCTTTTTGCCCATGGCTATTATTAAATCCATCCGTATCATTCTAGCCATAGCTGCATACTATGAGTTCGAGATCTGGTAGATGGATGTAAAGACTGCATTCCTCAATGGGTATCTTGAGAAAACTATCTATATGCAGCAACCTGTTGGTTTTACATCCACTACAAATAGAAATAAAGTATATAAGTTTCATCGATCCATTTATGGATTGAAGCAAGCTTCTAGAATCTGAAATAAACGATTTGATGATATGATCAAATCGTATGGATTTGAACAAAACCCAGATGAACATTGTGTTTATATATGGGTTAAGGATCATGCCATAATGTTCCTCATATTGTATATGGATGATATATTATTAATTGGTAATGATATAGGCATGATGACTGAGGCCAAAGTCTGGTTGTCCTGAACTTTCTCGATGAAGAATCTTGGAGAAACGACCTATATTTTGGGAATTCGCATCTATAGAGATAGAGCAAAGAGGATAATAGGATTATCCTAAAGGATGTACATAGAAAAAATACTGAAGAAGCTCAGGATGGAGAACTCTAAGAGAGGTTTGCTGCCCTTCAATCACGGTCTTAATATTTCAAAAGATATGGGTCCAAAAACCAATGAAAAGGCGTAATGGATACGTAGTATACCCTATACTTCAGCTATAGATAGTTTGATGTACGTAATGATATGTACACGACCTGATATCACATATGTTGTAAGTGTTACAAGCAGATATTAGGTCAATCCTAGTGAGAAACATTGGTCAGCTGTTAAGACAATTCTTAAGTACTTACGAAAGACTAAGGTTTTAGTTCTGACTTATGGATCTCAAAAATTGAGTATACATGGATACTCAAACTCTAATTTTCAATCAGACCTAGATGATAAAAAGTCTACATCTGATTTTATTTGTGTATATAATGGAGCTACTGTTAGTTCGAAAAGTTTCAAATAGACTATGACAACAGATTCGACTACAGAGACTGAATATATTGTCGCTTCAGTAGAGGCAAAAGAGGCTGTTTGGATGAAAAAGTTCGTATCTGAAGTTGGAGTCGTTCCTAATATGAGTTATCCGATAATTTTGTTATGTGACAATATAGGGGCTATTACATAGGCGAAGGAACTAAGAGTACACCAGAAGTCCAAACATATTCAGCGTAAATATCAAATTTTGAGAAAATTCGTTAGAATTGAAGAGATAATCATACAGAAAACATTATCAACAATTTGTTGCTGACCTAGTGACTAGAGTGATAACACTGAAGCAGCTGGACCATCATCTTATGAAGATGAGTATATGATACCACAGCGAATGGCTTTAGTGCAAGTGGGAGTTTGTTAGTGTATGCCCTAAAAACCATTCAAGTTTTTGGTTTTAGGGCTAATGATCTTGTATAAACTTATTATTTTAATAAAAGAAATTATTTTTTATTTACATACATTAGCTGCTTCCTTATTTTTCATGCAACGAATAAAGAATGTATATAAATTGTCTAGATAATTTTATTTAATTTTTAAATAAATTTATCAAATCGTTTTTTACGTACGATCTTTCCATATTAGATGCCGCTTAATGATATTATATAATAATATATATAGGCTGACAATATGAGTATTGTCATAAGGGCATTAGTGTAGATTTATAGTTGGTAAACTATTTATCGAACAGGATGAAATATCGATGAATCATATGGTATCCATGTAGTCAATGATTTATCGATAAATTATAATAGTGTGCGACGTAATCCTTTGACCTAAGACATCCCGAATTGGACTCTGTATGAATGGGTGTATTTCATATAGTGTATACGTGCAGGGCTAATCACGCCTTATATAAAAAGCCAGTTGGGTATACTTTATTCATATAGGTGTTTGGCTGATAATCAAGAGGGGATCCGTTGGCTCGACACATTGGACTGAGAATTATCGTTACCTTAATCCAAGTTGAGTTCCTAATTGAATGTCGATAGGATGTCATAATTATAAGTCAATGGCCATTGCATAATATTGATATGATCGACGATTCGAATGAGAATTGAGATTAGGGTTTTGATAATCCATAAACCCCTATCTCGATCAGGATACGATGACGGAAGGATATTACTCACACGTTATGTGCAATCGAGGAAAGGTTTGATGAAGATACTTCTTCATCATGACTTAGGGACTATGGCGCATTGCTAGATACAACCATAGTCGATGAACAACCGAAATGTTCGGAATTGAAATATTCGGCACATATTCACGGGTAAGTCACGGTGAACCTTCATGGTTCACCAAGATCCTCTAATATTTCTTCACTTAAAAGAGAGATAAAATATTATCGAGAGAGGGCTAACACCCTCATGATAATATTGAAAATGCCAAAACCGATACGTATAATGGTTATACGTATTAAATACTCTTTAATGTGTTAAAGAAATGACATATTGATATCATAAGGTTATTTAATGTAAATAACTTGCCAAATTGGATAATAATGATTATCAAATATATTAAAATATGATTTTAAGGTAAAATGATAAAAATTAAATGAAATAGTTTCATTTAGTGTAAAATGATCATTTTGTCCCTAATGTGATACATGTATGTAGTTTATTGTAAATTACATATTTAAATTTGATAATTTTGATTATCAAACATATTAAAATATGATTTTAATATACAACAATAAAATTAAAATTAAAATATTTAATTTAGATGGAAAAGACTATTTTACCCTTGTGTGTAAAAGTGACCAAGGGTATTATGGTAATTACTCAAAAATTATAGAATTTATTTAATCCATTATATTAATTAATTTGTTAAATAATTTGGCCATTATATCATTTATTTAAGTGTTAAATAAGTGAATAAAAATTGATTTTTATTTATGGCCACAATTAAGACACATGTCATTATATTATTTGATAATATTTTGATTTTATATTTTAACTCAATTGGTCCACTTTGCATGATTGCACACACATATAATGAGTTTGATGTATCACATTATTTCTATTTATTTATTAGATAAATATGGAATAAAATAAATAAAAAATAAAATAAAAATTATAAATATTTTCATTTTTGAATTATTTTGGCAAGGAAAATGAGATTTTCCATTTTTCTCTCACCATAATTTCGGCCAAGAGGAAGAGGAGGAAGAGGATGGTGCAAAGTAGAGAGAACTTATGTTTTTAAGCTTAATCTTCATCAAATAATCATCCTTGCAACAAGAGTAACAAAAGCTTTAAGGTTAGTCTTCTTGAAAACCTTTATTTTTCAATTAATTAGCCTAGGATTTTGGCATGAAAAACTTACATTTCAAGCATGAAATAGGTCATAGAACCTTCAATTAGCAGAGGCGAAGGTTAATCTAAAGTTCTTCAAATAAGACAGGTGAGCAAATTGTAGACCCTTAGGAGTGCCTAAACACCTTAAAGAAATCTAACATACTTTTCTTGACTTGACACTATTGTTGATTCTAACACTTAGCTACCCTAAACAATGAAGGGCTTAGTAGGCCTCGGATCCCTAGGGTACTGCGGCTTAGCTTTCATAGCACCACCCCCCGTGACCCAAAACAGCAAGTTCAGCAAGAAGCCTAATACCTAGTTTGTCACATTCTCTTTCGTCTACACCTAATCATGTCGCCTCACCAAAATTTATGTTTAGTAATACCAAGAATTACACTTATCCTATTTAGCTAAATTAAAGTTTTCCTAAGTTATATCTTTGTAAAATAGAAATGTAAGAAAAGAGGTTCAAGATTACTTATTTGTTAGGAGAGTAGATTGAGACAAAAAATTTCAAAGATTTGAGGAGCTTGAATGGTATCAATACTTGATTGAGCAAAGTCTTGGTAAGTAATGTGATAAAAAAGAAGGGGCATATTTATATATGTTCAAAGGGCAATGAGACATTGCAAAGAACCTCAACTATTGGTTTTTAACAGCCTAGATTGTACCATGTTAGCCTACAATGATAAGAAGCTCTAAGAAGATATGCTGCCATCAATGCCATTAATGACATATAAAGCCATTATAAAATCTAAAATGAAACATTTAAATACCGTGTCTTTTCAGGATCAACAAGGTCTTAAAACGGTGTATGTAGAGTTAATACACCTTATAGCAATGAGAGATTTGAAATTTCAAACTGGTTCAGTGATGAGAAAAAATCCATTATAAGGGGCAGCATTGGGCAAGAAAATTGCAAATTTTCATTGAAACTTTGTTCCACTAAAAATTTGAGGGAGTTATATTAAGGGCAAAAGCAGAGGCCACTATTCACATTATACCTCAATATTCCCACACATGAGCCCGACATCTATGTTACAGTGCTAATGTCTATATGGGAAACAAATCCCGTTATTGACCTAGAGGTCATGACATCAATGCCTTCAATAGTTTGTAGGTTCCACCTATATGGAAAATCGATCTCATAATCGACCTGAAAGACATAATGTCAACATATGATGGTGGCACCTACTTCACCTCCAACTTATACCATGATCAAAGACTTAATCTCAAGATCACTAAAAGCAAAAAAATGCACTAGCGATTAAGTCGGGGTAAAGGCCTTGGTAATCATAGCAAATATAACCCAAAAAATAAGGGAGGTGAAAGGGGACCAAGTAAGAACCTCGAGGTCATTGCAAGTTATCACATTATATTTAAGATTTTATATTATATAAGTCAAAGTCTAGATAATTATTATGCTGACTTAAGCATATAGACAAAGATTATGCAGGGAATTTTTATCCCACCAACATGCAAGTCCCTTTGATAAACACTAGCTTCTCCAATTCTTTGAGTGCAAAGGTATAGGAAAACGTGTCACTAGCTGCTATAAACTAACTCTTTTCTAATGAAAAGGGTTAGAAAGTAAAAGCAAATATACATATTTCTCACATTTATATTTCTTAAACCCTGTTTTTTATTTGGTCTTGCTCTGTTTTATTCTCAACCTACCTTAAATATTAGAATTTCTATGTCAAGAAGCATCATTACTCTTAACTTTTTCTTTATATTTTTAGATAGTTGAACGGCAATTATTGTAGTGATTTTACTAATCCAAGGCGGACCTCATTAGACCCATCAACAATTTAAAGAGAATCTATATAATGTTTAGAGTTTTTCTTTCGAAAAATTCAACAATATTATTTGGACTAAAAGTAAAAAAAAAAAAGTCATTTTAATTTAGTACAAATTAATTACAAAAATTCCTAATATTTTTATTATTAATTTATTTTATCTTTAAGGTTTCAAAAAATATATTCTCTAAATTATTTAAAAAAATTCATTTTAATCAAGCCTCCCTTCAATTTTCATGTTCATTACTTTTGTCCAAATACTTTCAGTTAATTTTCTTTGATCAAACTTTCATCAAATTTTACACCTCTTTCCTTAGAATTTTATTATTTGAATTTTTTTATTTGTCAAATTAAAATTTATAATCTAAAAATTATATATAAACATCAATTAAATTTTCTTTAACCAAATTTGAAATTTGAAATGAATTTATGAACAAGTTAGTAGAAGTATAAATTAACATTTATATCCTTAAATAATTTATAAAATTATTATTATTATTATTATTATTTAATTTATCAAAATAAAAAAGAATATACTAAAATAAAAATATTATTATTTAACACATTAAAATTAAAAATAAATATAAAATTAATAATTCATTAAAAATAATATTAGTTAATTTTAATAAATGAAGTAGATAATAATCTTTTAGCCAGTAAAAACATGATGGTACAATGGATACTAATTGTACAATAATAAATAATCAATATTGAATTGTTATTAAACTATATATTAGTTTGACTGCATTATTATTTAATAATAATAATAATAATAAATTTTATTAATTAAACAAATGACCTATTTATAATGAAAAATCAAATAATTTATTTTATATTTACTAAAAATAAAATGTTTTTACAAGGCCAGTCAACAACATACGTTGAGAAAATATAATTTTTTTATATTTTCACTGCAACACACGTTGAAAAAATTAATTAAAAATTAATTAAACTTATTTCGAAGTATAGTGTGCAAATTTCAGGGGTGTAAGTAACAATTAATTAAACCTTAAGGCTGGTCAATGATATATGTTCGCGGATAGACGTTATCTAGTTTGCGGTTCACAAATCACAAGTAATAATTAATTAAACAGGCATATTAAGTGCGCAGAGTCCACCTTCGTCCTTTATTGGCACATATTCAGCACATCTAAGCCATTCTACACTAACGTGCGCGGATATCCTGTGCGCCATCCTATTGAATCCATCGCCAAAATCTGTCCAGCTCTCACCTGCTCCAAATGAAAGCCCCAAAGCCCTAACCATTGAGCATCGATGATGCTTTGTCTCAACTCAAATCCATTAAAACCATAATTAGAAAGCTCAATAAACAATGTCTGTATCATCTCACAAACTCTTCACAAACTCAATACTTTCTTCTTGCGCTATCAATCTCAAAAACCCAAAAATTTTCTGTGTTTGTCCTCCTATTAGTTCCCGCTATTTAATTGACATTTCCGACAAACCCTCTTTCAATTTCATACCCAAGTTTAAATTTCATCGATCTCTGAAACCGTATCACTCTTTAAAACCACGCAATTGCCACAACGGAAGCATCACACCGCAAACGCGTAACAGTTCCGATTTTGATTCACTTCTGTCAATATGTGAACTGCTTTGTCTCTTCTCGTCTACAATAATTGCTGTTGGTTATGTTGTCAACTCTACGGTTTTTGGGTTGAAAAATACGTTATTGGGTTTAATTGGGAAAAGGGTTTTGGCTGTTGGTGTGGCAGGGTTGGTGTGTGGCGTATGGATAGGTGCAGTTATAAGGAGGAGGCAATGGAGGCGGATTTGTTGGGAAACAGTCAGGGGAGAGGGAAGAGAGAGTGTGAATTTGGTGGAGAGAATCGAGAAATTAGAGGAGGATTTGAAAAGCTCTGCTACCATTATAAGGGTTTTGTCTAGGCAGCTTGAAAAGTTGGGAATTAGGTTTCGTGTTACGCGCAAGGCTCTGAAAGAGCCCATTACTGAGGTAAAGACATTTCTGAACTTCTGATTAATTCTTTGTAGCTCCTGATAAGATAACGCCTTTGAGATTTAAAAATTAAAAGGCTATGTGCAATCAAAATGAACAATTTAAGATGCCAAATTCATTTATTGAAGTTATTAATTAAATAATAATCTACAGGATGTAGTGAATGGGAATATTTACGGTTTGAACAAAAGAAGTAATACGGGAGAAACTATAAAGTTGAGGACATTACTTCCCTTTGATTTTTCGGTGATAAGAGTGACCTTCGGAGAAGATACGCAACATTTGGTTATTATTATTTTTTTTATAGGGCTTTTATTCTATGTTTAGTGCGACAGCCCGAGTTACTTAACCTTTTCTTACTGGATTTAACTGGAAAAAAGTGTGTTTTGTAACTTGGATTATATGTTCAATTTCATTCATTAAAACATGAAGAGCAGTGTAGTTATTTACTGAAGTGAATGTAAATGTTGAATCTTAGAATTCTGAGTTATCTAGGATAGATGCTTTTCTTTCTGGTGCCATTATCTGCTTATCTCCAGAGTCTTGTATCTATCCACAGTCTACGTTTTCAGTGTTCATTTTTTGCTTTATTTTGATAGCAGATTAAGGGAGCATTTCAGTGAATATTCCCAATTTTTTTTATTGTGGAATTGCTTAATCATAGTTTACAGTAGCAATCATCAAGCAAAGTCGACACAGTACACAAGCAGGGTGCAGGAAATTTTGGAATGGTTGATCAAGGTATCACTAGGTTTGTTATGTTGCTTTGCATACAGACAAGAATTATTAAAATTGGATCAGCCACTTTTTGTTTTTGGCTTACACAGTTGATCTGTGATTCTTACCATGAAAAACACATTAGGTAATAATTTGTGTGTTAGTTGTTGCTGGTAGGACAATAGGAATCAATTACAATGGAGATAGAACTTGATGTCTCCAAAGCTATCTATGGTGTAGCAGTGATTTTAGGTCGATTTATTGATAGAGACATATGAAACCTTATTAAAGGAGGTTGAGATTAGGTGTTGGCTGTGAGTGGCAGATCTTACATTCGTGAGTTGGCATTTGATTCATTGTCATAGATCCTGAGTTCTATTGATGAGCTTAACATATTGATAGGGTGCATGAGAGTTTGAGAAGCTGGGATGTGTAGGATTTATAAGTTGGAAATATATAGGTGTCATGCATTCATTCTTACTACGCAATTAGGTCTGGGCAATGCCGTTGTTTGTTTGAAGTCATACCAGAAAGTAAGATGAAATTTTCTGTGGAAGAGTATCTGTTAGGTTGAATTAATGGTATCTACAGAGGGTGTTTTCAAGAAGGTTGTGCTTCGAGGAATTGCCTTGAATAAGTCAGTTAGATTAGAAATACTCTCTTGCCTGGGAGGTTTGACTACCCAAAAGCTTACATTTATTATGAAGTTATAGTAGATACCGAGGCACTAAGGATGTTATGAGTCTCGAATTTGTAGAGACTGCTGAGAGCATCAAAGTGACATCCTTTTGTGGAAGATTGGACTTATTTATAAGTCTGGCTCCAAAATTGTGTTTCTATGGTTTTATATTTTCTGCACCAAAGGAATGAATTATTGAGCTAACTTTTAGACTGCAAATGATTCTACAAGCCTTAGAACCCAAGAAGATGCATTTGAAAATTTACCCTTTAGAGAAGTATGATCTCTTGAAAGATTGGAGCTGTAGAGAAATATTAGTTTCCAAGTCAAATATTTGGTGAAAGGAATTGTTAATTATCATAGAGATGTAATGTATTTCTTCTAGTTACTCCCTGATAATTTATTAATTTTGCGATACATTCATTAATGCTTCTTCTTTCTGTTTATGTTTGAAGACTGCAGCTTTGGCCCAAAAGAATTCTGAGGCCACTCGAGCATTAGCAATGCAAGAAGACATTCTTGAAAAGGAGCTGAGTGAAATTCAAAAGGTTTTGTTGGCAATGCAGGTAAATTCTGCAATATGATTTATCACCCAAGTGGATTAGTCATTTAAATTTTGGAAATCAATATTGTTATAAATTATCTATGATAATTATTGCCAGTGATATTTAGGGGTAAATATTTAGGTTAATGCTAGTTATATTTACCTACAGTTTTCTTCTTCTTTTTTTTTATTTACTTCTTTTTAAGTTACTGTATATATGCAAATTTTACTAAAAAATGCAGTCTAAAGAAAAGCTAAATGCAACTTGCTCAAGTTTTCAAAGATTCATATTTTTCCTGATTATCAGACAATAAAAATACTGCAGAGAAGAGCTGTATTATTATTTTGTTTTGTTCTACTTGGTAACTCTGATGCAGCCTCCTTTTAACTTTTTTGTTTGGTTGCTCTGAAACTTCTTAAAAGAATTGAGAGGTGTCTAGAAAAGCCTAGTTGAAGTTCTTCAGGTCTTTTTGAGGTGCCTTGGTAGGAATGGTTGAATTTTTGGTGAAAAATGGGGGAGAATACCAAATACTAATACACAAGTGTAACTTTTGTCTAAATGCTTCGTTGTCATTATTTGATGGCCCTTAAATGGTTAGATTCTTGACTTCTGCTTATCAAATTTAATGTTATGGTGAAAATTTGCTGCTGATTTGACTTATTCTTGGATTGAGTACTTTTTGTAGGAGCAACAGCAAAAGCAACTTGAGCTGATTCTTGCTATCGGAAAGACGGGGAAGTTATTTGAAAGCAGGCAAGAACCTGGTCGAGTACAAGATACATTTGAAACATCTGATTTGATTGATAAGGCAAAACGAATGGAATCCCATGAAACTGAAGCTTTGGGTTCTAGCAAGGGGAGCAACAATGACAGAACATAGGATTTTGCAATAATATGCCTTGTCGAATGCATATCAATGGCTTGATTTTTACTTTGTTTGAGGCAGACTGGTGCTCCCGTTTTTACTGTAGCTTGTCATGGCTTATTCCATGTTCCAGCGGGAAAAAGTTCCCCATTTCTTCCACCTGCCAGTATAGAAGTTAAAGGAAATATCAAACGAAGTAAATTCAAGATATGCTTATTTCTTAGCACCAACGAGACACAATTGGTTCTTGGTGCTCGAGCTTCTGTTGGTAATTCCATGTTGGATGGGAAATCTGGTTCAGTTTTATCCTTGTTTTCTTCCTTTCCTTTTATGTAACAGTGTTATCCTCAAACATCCGATACAATTAGTACAGTCAATTTGTATTTGATAAACTGGAGTCTCCAGTAGCAGCTCTTGTGTGAGGAAAATATTCATATACCATATTTGAAATATAAATAGTCGTTGTAGAACTGACTTCTTTTCGGAAATTTACTACACCAATCACATTTTAAACCCTTTTTTCAAAATCGATCGTAGCTCAAAAATAATTTTAAACTGAACCAGAAATGTTTTATTTGGACAAAAATGTCTTTAATGCATAATCATTTATTTTTTGGAAATCAAAGACCAATTTTAAAATTAAAATTTTTCAAAATCCAACCGTTCAAAACTTTCACTCAATTTTTCATCAGAATTCGATGGAAATAAACACTTATGAAAATAGAATATCACATTTGATGGTTGAAATTTATTTAAAATCTTTGAGTTGGTTTTCGAAATATTGTTTCAGTTGAATGCATATTATTTGAGCCATGTTTTGAAAATTTTAAGAAATCAATATGTAAATTGTAAGTTAGATATTGTTTAGTTTAAACTTGTGAAAATGACAACGTTGATAGGTAATGTAGCTCAAAAATTAATTTTTCGGCCAAAATTTGTCATTTGGAGTCGAGTAGGGCAAAATTTCCCTTATAGCGTATGGCAATCAACTAATTGATAGGTCTTATTACCTTATACATCTAGATTTACCTAACACAAATCATTTAGGATTAGAAATAATAAAAAAGGGACAATTACAACCAATGTATTTGAATTATAGTATTCATTGTACTAGTTTATATGTTCCTTCTCTTTCTTTCTAACCTCAGTTACCTTCTCTCGATATGTGAGCAACTAGCCTATCATAGCATGATTGAGGATCCTGTATATATATAGTCATGCAATGATTTTGCAATAAAACTAATTGAACTTGTCTAAGTCATCAACAAGCCATATCAACCACAAGTTCTACGAGTAATGACAACCCCTCTTCTACCACATCCTGTTTATTACATAGTACAGGGATAACTTAACTAGGTCGGTGTAGTCAATAACAGTAAATTTAGATGTTAAAAAAAAAGTTTGCCTTATTCAAATAGAATGTCAAACGACCACTAAAATATTGATTCGGTAGTTGATCATTGTCCTTTAATAAACTGGATAAAGCCTAAAATTTAGGCTTGTGATGAGGCAAAACTCCTACTTGGAGAGCCTGTACATTATCAACCTTCTTAACTTGTAAATTTAAAGCTTTACTAGCTACAACCATCTCTTCTTTAATAGCATATTCAACTCTATCACCTAAATCTTGATCAATCCTATCATCTCGTTCATCAAAATTAAAATCCCCTTTATTTTCTCGTCTCCCATAATTCCTATCTTCTTTATGTTCTCTCTTCTCATAGAATCTTTCTCTTCCATAAGTCTTACGGCTATGACATCTTCTACTCCTATCAACTCGAAGAGTATCTCTACTTGAGGCAAAGTTATCCTCAAACAAATCATTTCTGACATCTCTATTATATTCATCTTATATATCCTTTCTAGGCTAAGTAGGTGTCTTAGGCCTCTGTCCTCTTTGAAAATCAGTTATGGTATCCGTTTGTTCAGCCATTTATTCCTTAACACCTCAAACTTCAAATCCATTTTCTCAAACTATTGTTACATTCCCTTGAACACAAGTGAATAATCCATCCTTCCCTCTTCCATTCCATTCTTCTCTCTACTAGATGATGTGAGGATTTTAAGAAAAATCCTAAGGATCTATTATATCATAATAAGCATATTTTTATATATTCATCAAAACTTTGATAAATTAAACAATTAGGGTTAGAAATTGTTATCCAAACGAGTGATCCTTAAGCTTGAAGTCTCCCCCAAGCTTTCAAAGGTATCCACACCCTAAATTTTTGATGATGGAGATGATGACAATGGTTAAAAACTTGAGTTGTTAGTATTGTTGTTGTAACGACTCGCATCTGACCTCAGGGGTATATTCGTCATTTTCTACTCACCCAGCTTGTACGTCGGCGTTTATTTCACATCCCGTATTTTTCTCTAAGGCTATAATTGTAAATTCATTATATTTTCTGTTCATGCCTTGGCATCCATCGTGCATGTTGGTAGTTCGTTCGTTTATTTTTTTGGCAATATCTGATATTCATGGTGATTAAAAAGGGTTTTTATGAGAGTATGTTGGGACCCCGTTGAAGATTTTCAGTTTCCGGAAGGGATAAGTGGAAAAGTTCATTTTTTTTGGGGGCAGTTCGGTCGATCGAATGGGGAGATTCGTTCGACCGAAACTTTGGTTCCAGATTCGGTCGACCGAATAAGGTAATTCGTTCGATTGAATTGGGTTCGTTCGACCGAAGGAGTCGTGCGTTCGACCGAATGTTCGCGAGCTTTCTGTCCAATTTTCGTTCGACCGAAAAATCGATTCGTTCGATCGAAGGGTGCGATTCGGTCGACCGAATGGAAGGTTCGTTCGACCGAATCGGCGCGAAATGACCAAAATGCCCTCATCCAGAATTTTCTCCTTTAGAAAACTTAAGGGCAAAATGATAATTTCACCCTTTTTCTATAAAAAGGGGTCAGGGGGCCGAATTTTTCAAGATTTCCTTCTCTTTTTCTTTTTCTCCTCCCTCTCCTTCGTTCTCCTCTGTGTTCAACATCCGCCTCCGATTTTCGATCGTTTCGTCGATTTCTTTTCGCAGACGGACTCCATTTCACGCGTCTATCGCGTTGGTAGCTTCGATTTGGCGCAAGAGGTGCGGATTCGCGAATTTGAAACTAGGGTTCCAAGAGGGATTTTGGGGCTTTCGACTTTCCGGGCCAAATTGGAAGAAACCGACCACACCACGAGGTTCGTAGCTACATTTCTAGCTAGTCTACATATTCATTTCGTGGTTTTATGCAAATTGATTCGCATTTATTTTCGTAGTCATTTTCTTAGATCTATCGCATTTCGGCTAGTTTTAGGCCGTTCTTTGAATTGTAATAGCGTCGGGAAAGTCGTAGGAAGCTAGAGTAGCAATTTCGGAGAAAATGGGAAATCGTGAACAGTAATCGGAGTTACTGTTCCGGCGGGTCCGTGGGGTCCGCAAGTCAGAATTTTGGAATCGGTCATAAACGCGTCCTCCTAGGTGTAATGTGCGTCCGTCGTGGCGCTAGTTTAATAATTCGAGGTTTATCGAGGAAATTTAGGATGTGTCGCGTATTGGTTCGACGTTGGAATTCGTGTTTAGCATACTTTTCATGCATTCGCCTTCTAGTGCGCATTTTAGAATGTATTTTGATAATAGTGTTGTGTATGTATAGGCGACGGTTCGACGAGATCGAGATACTCGCGTGGTTCGTCGAGAAACGAGGGGAAATTAGGGAGTGTGTACCCTCCCTATACAGTGAGTGGAACCGTTTTCTGTTTTCGTTGATTTTATTTACTTTAAATGCTTATTATATATATACATCGAAAACGCATGCTTGGTTTATGAAAAACTTATATTTTAAATGTCCTAGGAAGTTAGTAAAGAAATGTACCTTGTGATGGAGGAGATGGATATTTGTGTGGTGGCCGGGAGGGCCCCTTGTTTGTGATAGAACTTCCTAGGACGACTGTTTTATAATGCGATGTATATATATATGTATTTATTGAATTTATGGCAATGTATGGATTTCTCTTGGGTTATGTGTTTGGTATGTGTGTTGGCCATTGGCCAGGTGTTGAAATGGTTTTAAAAGAACACTTTTATGATGTTTTGGCTGATGAGCCGCGTTTTGCGTATTTATGTCGATGATGTGGCCTTTGGGCCGGGTTTTGACGATGGTTTTGATTTACGGCCATGTTGGCCTGCATATGTTTTTAATTGTGATGGTGGCCATGTTGGCCTGTTTGTATTTTATTATGATGACGGCCGTGTTAGGCCTGTATTGTATTTGTGATGATGATGGCCATATTGGCCTGTTTATGTTTTATTATGCATTTATTTTGATGACGGCCTTGTTAGGCCTGTACTTGAGATTCCGATGGCCGTGTAGGCCTGTATTATTGTTTATGGTGATGTGGCCGTGTTGGCCTGTTGTGCACAGTAGCTACTGGTCG
>JAVXUL010000020.1:8647347-8666901 GCA_035590515.1 Trichilia minutiflora
CCAACACTTCTTCTACCTTTGCTATTGGAATTGGCTCGAACATAACCAATTTGACTCTTGGAAAAAACACTCCCTGTAGATACGACACTTGGACTCACCGGACTATACTATAATAAGACTACCTATACTTGAGTACATAATCTAATTGAGATCAGGTACCCCTCATTTGTTCTCCTCTATTTTCATTTTAATACATTTCTCCTTTGATTGTGGTTTTTAGATAGATTAAAAAAAAGGAAGGCCAATTAGAGTTGTTGGGCTTACTAAAAAAGTTATTGTTGTTGTGAAAGAAAGTAATTAATTGTTTAAGAAATCATAAACTATACTCTTAAAAATGCCATTGTAAAGATAAAGTACGTGTATTTGACAAATATTACTATTCAAATATATATTTAATATATTCCTTATTATTATTATTATACTTTGAATATTAATATTTATCAAATACACGTATTTTATCTTTACACATAGCATTTTTATGATAGTAATAGAAACCTTTCATAAATCAATCAATTATTACATATTTAAAAATTTTTAAATATATTTTGAGAAAATAAAATTATACTATTAAAGTATTATAATGTTAAAATAAATAAATTACTTATTCAATGTTGATGCTTTTTGTACATAATTTAAGAAAAAAATTATAAATAATGATAAATATACCATAAATAATAAAAATATAGTTTATAAAAATATAAGATAAATTTATTTTTTGTTGAAATAGTAAGAATTTTTTTACCTTATATTAAATTCTCTCTTAAATTATTTGATAAATTGTTTTTTAAAATAATCCCTCTATTTTTAAAAGTTGCTGCTAAAAAATACAAGATTATGAAATAATTAAGCAGCTCAAAATTATTTTTTTTATCAAAATACAAACTTAATCTTAAATGGCCACTTAGTAAGTGGGGAAATTAAAGTAAACATTCTGATGTGTTGTAGATTCTTATATCCAAAGTTCGATATAGTGTTAAGAAAGCAATAAAAATAAATTTTTAAGAAAGACCTATAGAAATGAGCCTTGTATAAATGGGTACTCCTTACACGTACGGGTGTTAAATTAGATTTAAATACGGTTCACATCATATGATATAAGGTAAAAAACGATTTCTTTACATAAAAACACGACTGCATCTTCCTTATCTGAAAATCTTTAAGGTTAATTCCTTTTGAGTTGCCACCTTCAAGATTTTGTTTCATGTGACTATTGAGATGATAATGATGTTCTTGCTGTTTATAGCCTGATTAAAATGGCGTCAAGATACTATTCCGTTCTTTCTGATTTCTGTTTTGCTAAGAAATTAATCCATGATGCAAAATATCATTAAAGATTACACAACGATTTTGCCTATAAGTAACTGTAAGAAATACAGCTGAAACTCCATCTACCAACTCACGGTAGCGAGCAGCCATGCAAGAGCAAGAGAGAAAGCCTCACGCAGCCCTACTTGCGAGCCCTGGCATGGGACATCTCCTTCCTATCCTCGAGCTAGGCAAACGACTTGTCTCTCATCATTCCCTACAAGTTACCATCTTTGTGGTCACATCAGAGGCCTCCTTCTCGCAATCCCAAGCAATCCAACCCTCAGAAATTCCAGAACTCCGTGACATTGTCCTGCTACCTCCGGTTGATATTTTGAGCTTGGTCGACACGGCTGCACCAGTAGTGGCGAAAATAGTTGTTATGATGACCGAGTCGTTACCAGCCATACGATCTGCAATCTCTGCAATGAAGCTTCGTCCAACTGCTCTGATAGTAGACTTATTTGGAACTGAAGCTATGGCGATTGCTGATGAATTCAACATGTTGAAGTACGTCTTCATTGCTTCGAATGCAATGTTTCTTGCAGTCACGATATATGCTCCAGTTCTTGATCAAAAGGTGTTAGATGAACATATTAACCAGCAACAACCCCTAAAAATCCCTGGCTGTCCACCGATTCGCTTTGAGGATACACTCGAACAATTTTTGAACCCAAATGACCCCGTATCTGCTGGGATTTTAAGCGTGGGCATTGCAATGTCAAATGCTGATGGAATACTGGTGAACACATGGGAGGATCTAGAGTCAACAGCTCTAGGAGCCTTGAAAGATGAAAATATGTTGAAGCCCATTGTCAAGGCACCGGTTTATGCAATTGGCCCACTGGCAGGACGGAGTAAACGATCAATTTTGCGAAACGATGTCATAGATTGGCTAGAAATGCAACCTACTGAATCAGTAATTTATGTCTCGTTCGGAAGCGGTGGGACACTATCATCCGAACAAATGCTCGAGCTGGCATGGGGCTTGGAGAGAAGCCAGCAAAGATTCATTTGGGTTGTACGCCCACCCATGGAGAATGAAGTCTGTGAATTTTATCTCACGGTAGGTCACGGACCTGATGGCGCCCCGGATTACTTGCCGGATGGATTCTTGACCCGTAATGCAAAACTGGGAGTTGTCCCAAATTGGGCTCCACAGGCGGAGATCTTGGCCCACCCATCAGTGGGTGGGTTTTTAACGCATTGCGGGTGGAGTTCCGTTTCTGAGAGTCTCGTGAATGGAGTGCCGATGATTGCATGGCCATTATATGCTGAGCAGAAAATGAATGCAGCCATACTGACGGAGGAGCTTCAGGTTGCCATACGATCTAAGGTGTTGCCATCGAACGGGGTGGTAAAGAGGGAGGAAATAGAAATGATGGTTAGAAGAATTATGGTGGACAATGAAGGCCATGAAATGAAGGAAAAAGTTAAAAAATTAAAACACACTGCAGAGAAGGCAATGAATAAGGAAGGTTCCTCTTATAATTCCCTCAATCAAGTGGCTAAAGACTGCGATATTAAACCATGATGCCCAAAGATACAAAACGTTAATTAGAGCCATCTGCCATATTCACCTAATCACCTTCTTATTTGTAAAATACACACCGTGTGCTGGCTGTGTTATCCACAATTTGTATTGAAACCCATTTCCAAAGTAATAATTTTAGATCTTTAATAAGGCCAAACAATACTCCTCGCCTTTGTAATGAATCAGAAGTCTAGATGGCAGACCAACGAAATGCTGCCAGCTATTGCGGCTATCCGTCCGTTTCTTAAGGAGATGCGATAGAAGGGTGATGAAAATGCATCTTGGCTTAGTTAGATAACATTTATATTTTAATTATTTATATAAAATAAATGTCATGTCATGTCTTTGGGAATATATATTTAAGAGAGGTTTGAGATATATATAATATATAACTTCTCAATTTAAGAGTAAAAATAATTTAAGTGACATTTTTTTATACAACTGAAAATTTTAAATTTTGAATAAGTTTAAATATGTGAATATGAATTATCTATATATTTTTTTTAAAATTTAAATATAGGTGTGAAGTTAATTTTTTTAAATAAAAATTAATATTTTTATCTTTCTATTTTTATAAATATAAAATTAAATAAATAATATAGTTTTAAAATTTTATAATTAATAATGTTATATAACAATAAATATATATGTTAATTTGTATAATACTTTAATAAATCTAAATTAAAAAAATTAAAATTAAAAAGAACAATTATATTATTTTATTATATAAAATTACTTAAATTATGTAAGATAAAGATATTTAAATATTATGTTATGTTATATAATTTATATTATATAACATGATTTAAAACTATATTATTTATTTAATATTTATAATTATAAAAATAGAAAGATAAAAATATTGTTATTATATATTTAATAATATATTGTTAGTGTGGATGTAAAAAATTGACTCCTCCTTTAACCTCGTATATTAATGCCTTCGTCAACTTTATTCATAGTTTTCTTTTACTGTAAAACACAAAAAATATTTAAGGATAAAATCGATTTCTCAATGAAAATCCTTTAATACTTAAGTTACTAAAAGTTTTAGTCTCAGAGATATAAGAATCAGAGAGCATTAAAAAAATATTGGAGAGAAAAAAGTGATAAGAAAAATAAGAATATTCGTACCACCAAAAGAATGAATTCTATCCCTATTATTTTGGGATCTGTCACCTTTTAATTATTTACATCCTTAATTGTTGATACATGTTTTATTCTCATTGACTCTTCTTAAAAGTTTGTTATGCAAATTGTAAAACATTATTGTCATGAAAATAATACGTATTCACGTGTATAAATAAATATTTATGATTGATAATAGGTCAGAATAACTGATACTGGATAATTTTGGACCTCAACGCTAAATTAAAATCTTACACAAATTTATGAAAAGTATAACTTTCATTTAAAAAGACATAAAAAATCTTAAATTATAAATACAATCGTAAATTTCGGATATATGACTTTTGTATTTAACCTGAGACGTTATTTTTATATTCATGATTACGGATGTTGTTAGAAACAAAAAGAGCTTCTGCTCATATACCATAATAAAAAGATATCGAAATCTTACTATATAATGGAATAAAAAAAACTAATATTAATAGAATGTTGGACATAAACTTTTGAATTAGATTTCAGTAAATTATTTATATAGTTAGTTTATAAAAATATATTTAATATAAAAATATTATTATTTAATAATATTTTTATATTTTTTATTTAAAAAACTAACTTCTTACCTATATAATATTTAATATAAAAATATTATTATTATATAGTTTTAAATCATGTTAGTTTATTAAACAATTGTACTAGCATGATAAATAAATTATATCATTATTATATATTTATTTAATTATTTTATTCTCATAAATTTTAATTTATATAAAAATATAATATATATGGTAATAATTGTGAAGGTTGTCAGGAGATTGGAGAACACAAAACCTCGAGAAATGGAAAAGATCACAAAGAATCACTGCCAACACAGACTACAATCAGCTTCTAACCATATAATCCACTCACAACCAGTGAACGCAATGAAATCAAACTAATCAACCAAGGACTTAACACAAGAAAATTCATGAAGAAGCGAAGAGAAAACACTCATCTTAGCTCTAAGGAGAATTCATCGGCTTTCTAGCAATTCACCGGAGAAAATTTTACAGAGAGAACTTTTCAATCTGAGCCTTGTCTTTTAGAGGATAAATGCCATAGTTTTATAGTTTTACAAGTCTGTCAAACAATGTTGGGTTACCTACTGATCATCCTAGCATTATCTATAACTAAATTTAACTAATTATGAAAACGGTCACTTTCTTATCCACTTGCCCAACTCTGTAATCTTGTTGCTTCCAGCTCCCTTAACTAATCCTAGCTTCCAGCACTTCTTCACAGTTTACAGGATTACATATCACAATCCAATATCTTGATCCTCAAACTTTGCAAACTATTGATTCTTCTTCTTCTTTTATTGCAACATTACTTACCCAGAAACTTAATCCTTCAAATAATTCTGCATCACAAGCCTTCTTGTTGCTACCTGAAATCTTTAGCTCCTTTCATTTCAAGCAACATCGGCATCAAAAACAGATCTTCAACCTTCAAAATTCATCAAGTTTAAGCAGTGCTTAAACTTTGCTATTCTCACTGCTTTGGTCAAGACATCTCTGCTAGGTTATTCGATGTATTCACCTTCTCCAGCTTCATTGTCCCTCCAGCAGCTCTCTCTAACAAAATGCACTTTTACATTAATGTGTTTGGTCCCCTCATGATATACAAGATTTATTGCTAACTGAAATGCACTTTGATTGTCACATAACAGTTTGACAAACACTTGCTTATACATTAATTTCTGATAAATTACACGATAGGAAATCAAAAGATAAAAAAATGATTCCCCTCTTATTTTTGGTGACCACGCGGAACAATTTCAAATCATTTACATCTTTTTAACATAATGGATCATAATAAAAAAGCAAGCACAACAGAACAGAGAAACAGAAATGAGGAGAATAGGCAATATTTGAAGAATGGAACACAAGACAAGACTAAGCCTGGCAGAGCCTCTTGACTAGTGTAGCCATATACCGGCCCTGATGCTCTGTTAGTGCCAGCTCTGTTTCATAGGCTCTTTTGTGCCATCACCATCAAAAACTTCAGCACCATATCTAGATGGAGTCTATTTTGAATATAGGCGGACGTAGAAGTGTGTGTGTGATGGGGGTGGGGGTTGTTGCGGTTGTGACGACGGCCCCCCCTCCCCGACTGCTGGAAAACTTTAAAGTGTATGTGAAATTATTTTAAAATTCTTTTTGTTAGTATATAATATATATTTTTTGTCGTACACTGGATATAAAAGTTAACATAGTCAAAGTCAAACTGATAAAGGATAAGTGCACATAGGAGCTAAATGCTTAAGGTCGCAAGTTCAAATTTTTGATAATTATTTTTTAATTTTCTTTTTTTCTTATTCCTTTATTGAACTCTCCTTTCTCTTCTTTTGGTTTTCGCTACTCCGATAACAGCAATTACAAGCCACAAATATCTGGTTTTCATCACTTACATAAAAGCACCAACAGGCTATAAACAAGCAAAAAATTTTAGGTGTATTTATCTTATTTTTTACCTTATAAAATTATGTTATTATTTAATTTTTTATTATCTTTTCTAATTTTTTTGTTCTTTTTATTATTAAAACACATTGTAAAGATTACTACTTAATTTCTATTTCTCTATAATAGTTTTTGTTTGGATAAAAATTCGGATGACACGCGGAAGTCTTTCAGATAAATATATGTCATCCCCGATCCCTGTAACAATGTCACCTCAACATTGGCCTCTCAGCGATCCTGACTGTCGACTACCCAGACTTCCTGATCACCCGTCTCTCAAGAACCTTGATTGTCCACCATTCAGGCTTTCTGACCATACGCCTCTCAGAGACCCTGATTATCCACCACCCAGGCTTCCTGATCACCCGCCTCTTAAGAACCCTGACTGTCCACCATTCAGGCTTCCTGACCATTCGTCTCTCAAGAACCCTGACTGCCCACCACCCAGGCTCCCCAACCATTACTTTCCAGGAAAGCCTGACTCTATCATCAAATATTGGAGATCACCAAAAATAGGAATGATTAATGATCAAGGACCCTACAGTTAGAAGCGTCGTCCTGACGAATTTCAGATATCCGTGCCAAGTCACTTCAATTACATTCTAAAGGCCTTATATAAGGAGGCAAAATCAACAGCAAAAGGGTTGGAATTCATTTTCTCCTACCTTACATTTAACTTAAGCTTCTGTTTCCTTTCTTTTCTTTCGCCAGAATATCTACTTTCTCTTCTATATTCGCTAACTTCGACATCAGAATTTTTCTATCGAAAAGCCCACCCTGCGTAACTCCTAGTATATTATTATCTTGTAGAGACTTAGAGGTGAAACTTTGCAAGCAAGGATCCGGCCAACAACTCATCCGGCATGAATTCAGTGACGTAACAGCCACGTTCATATTCACACCTCAACAGCTAGCGCCGTCTGTGAAAAACTAACAAAAAGCCACTTTCAAAATCATTCGGCGAGAAAGAAAGAAATGAGAGCAACCCAAAAAACTTTGTGGTACTTTGAGTTTCGAAAAAAATGGCAAAACGAAGAAGGGGAACGGAGGAATCTAATTCTAACAAAAGCACTACACGTGATGGCGGAAGGGCCCCGTTTGAACATGAGGAATGCGTTGTCCCTCCCACTATAGGTGGATCCCGACTAGAAGATGAAAACTTGACCAGATTAATGGCGAGTAGGACGGACAGGCTAGCGAAGGAGCTTATAGAGATTAGACAATAGATGATAGGAGGGTTTGCCAGCCCAAGAGAGCTGAGGGTACCGCACCCCCCAGAAAGACGGGAGAGTCGGTTCCCAACTGACAACGATATAATAAGGAAATCAGTCAAGGCCGAAGGCCCGGCATCCCGCGTCCGACTGACTACTTTACAGAAGGAAAAGGCTAAGGTGACTGAAAGATTAATAGAAGAACCTCCTGCCTTTCTAGGCCTCAATACTCATTTTAAAATCTATGAAAGGCGTGATAGAAGAAAGGGTGATGGCGATAGAGACTACAATGCAGCAAGTGGGACCACGACGAGGCACAGTCTGGCTTCTATGGATATGAGATTCTATCTCAATGAAAAGTATGCTACAGAGAAGGAGGCTACCACAATCGTTAGCAAAAAAGAGGTGGAGGAGTGTGTAAAGAAGATGATATACGAATTGAAGGCTAAGGGGGGAGTCGAGTTGGGAGAGAACCCGAGAGATGACAATGTTCGTCCTTCCACATTCACATCTCCTTTCACCGAGAAAATCCTAGAGCTTTGTCTGTCCAGAAAATTCAAAATACCACAGCTACCCTCTTACATTGAAAAATCCGATCCCTCCTTACACCTGGACACATTATGGGAAATGATGCTAATTTAGGGATTAACTGACTAGCAAATGTGTCGGGCCTTCCCATTAACATTGGAAGGACCTGTCCAACGCTGGTTTAAGAATTTGCCGCCAGTCTGCATCGAAAGTTTCACTCAGTTGGCAACGACCTTTTAAAATGAATTTCAGGGAGCTATGACAACGGGTAGCAATCTGAGTACTCTGCTGTCAGTGCGCTAGGTGCCTGAAAAGACCTTGAAAAGTTTTGTAAGAAGGTATCACGAGAAAGTCATGGAGTTGGGCACATACCACCACCCTCTGGTGTTTGAAGGATTGAAAAGAGGTCTAAAGATGGAAAGGTCCTAGTACGCCATCCACCAACGGACAGTGGATTCTTATAAGACAGCCCAGAGCGAGCTGCTTGATGAAATTGAGATAGGAGGAGAGATGCTCCTAAGGTTGAAGGAGGAGGATCGAGCCACCCCGACCAAGAGAGAACAGCACCCAGTTGTCCAGCGAAAGGAAAAAAGGGACCGCTATGGGAACCCTGGGCGTAATAGAAGAGACAGGGGTCAGGGAAGGCCTCTTCGTGAAATAAGAAGGGATGAGAAGCCACCTAGATTTCAGCAGGTGAGAGATCGCTCGGGGAGAGTGGATCAGGTAGCCACTCGCAACTTCATACCCCTCAGAGCCTCTTTGTCTGAAGTGTATGAGGACGCTCAGTATAGAGGGTTGCTGGCACCCCAACCCCGAAATATAAAGGTCAAAGTGTCTAAGAAGAATAAGAAAAATTTTTGTGAATATCACGGGGAGAAGGGTCACAGTACGGATCAATGTGATGACCTATGAGCCCAAATAGAGGTACTTATCAAGAATAACTACCTCACCCATTATATTACAGATTATCAACAAAATACACTAGGTACGAGACTTTACCTTGAGGATGATAGGTCCCCGAGATCTGACCAGGGTATTCTAGTCATTTTAAGTGGACCTACCCTGGCAGGATTATCGAATAATGCGTGCAAGAATTATGCACACTACTCCCTATCCAATCATCTGTCAGATACGCATGTGATGAACGTAAGTGCAGATAAAAGGCCAAGGATTGCTACTATCCATATTTTGTTTATCAATGAAGATGAGGTTAAGAGTATACTACCCACATAATGATGCATTGATAGTGGCCATAGGAATAACATCCAAGCAAGTTAGTCGGATTTTGATAGGCACGGGAAGTTCAGCGGATATTATCTTCAAAGATATCCTAGACTCCCTGAACATAAAAGATCTAGACTTGTCCCAGATTGACTCGACTTATACGAATTCAATGACTCCTGCATTATTCTCTTAGGATCAATACAGTTGTCCGTGACTATGGGTTACAAGCCCTATCAACGAACGGTCATAGAGCGCTTCCAGGTAGTAGATCTAAAGATCCCCTACTCTGTAATCTTGGGAAGACCTTTTCTCCGAAACACTAAAGCGATGGAAAGCGTGCACTACCTGAAGTTTAAATTCTGAGCTGGAGACGGGATCGGGATTATCAGAGGTAATCAAAGGGAAGCAAGATCCTGCTTCACTATCTCTGCTCGAAAAATATATTGTATCCAAGGAGAGCCTTTGAAAACAACTGTCAAGGAACAAGGAATATCAGCCCCCATAGATATCAAGATGACCGACATTCAGGCGACATCTTTCTCCCCGATGATACTATAGAAGGAGGTATACCCCAATGTCCGGCTTTAGAACCAATGGAGATCCTGGAAAGCATGGCGATTGATGGGCAACACCCTGACAAAACGATCCGAGTGGGTAGTCAATTGACCCCTAACCTGAAGCAAGCTACGGTTGTCACCTCAGAGTATGCCAGAGATAGATACAGCTGTCATGACCCACCGGTTAGCCGTTAACTCCGCTCATAAACCAATTCGATAGAAAATGAGAGTCTTTAATACAGAAAGGCAGAAGGTCATCCAAACGAAGGTTGATAAACTGCTCAAGGCGGGGTTCATCAGAAAAACTGAGTACCCCGACTGGTTGACAAATGTGGTACTGGTGAAGAAAGCCAATGGGAGCTGACGGATGTGCATCAACTTCATCGACCTCAATAAAGCCTACCCTAAAGATAGTTTTTCCCTGCCTCGGGTTGACCAATTGGTAGATTCCACTGTCGAACATGAATTGTTGAGCTTCATGGATGCTTTTTTAGGATACAATCAGATACCCATGCATCTTCCTGACCAAGACAAGACAGTCTTTATTACAGATTAGGGATTGTATTGTTACAAGGTGATGCCCTTTAGGTTAAAGAACGTCGGAGCCACTTTCCAGAGGCTCGTGAATAAAGTTTTCAAGCCACTGATTGGAAGTTCCAAGGAAGTCTATGTGGATGACATGATTGTGAAATCCGCCAAGGCCGAGGATCATGCTCTCCACCTAGAGCAAGTCTTCTCCCTCCTCAAAGAATACAACTTGAGGCTCAATCCCGAGAAGTGGGCATTCGGTGTCAGATCCGAAGAGTTTTTGGGCTTCATGATCAACGAACGAGGGATTGAGGTTAACTCGGTGAATGTCCAAGCCATAATAGACCTGAGAGCCCTCAAAACCTTGAAAGAATTACAGAGCCTGACTCAAAGGTTATCAGCCCTCAATTGTTTCATCTCTAAATTTACTGACAAGTGTTTCCCTTTTTTTAGCGTCATGAGGAAAGGAAAGGGTATGAAATGGGACGAAGAGTGTAAAAGTTCATTTCAGCAACTCAAGGTTTACTTAGCCTCAGTCCCGCATCTGGTTAGCCCTTTGTGAGAAGAGACACTGTACCTCTACCTTACGGTCAGTCAACACGCTGTCAGTTCAGTGTTGATAAGGGAAGATCACCAGAAAACACAGAGGCCCATCTACTACACCAGTAAAGCATTGTTGGATGTCGAGACCCGATATGTAGAACCCGAGAAGCTGGCACTGGCACTCGTCGTAACAGCTAAAAAATTACGCCCCTACTTCCAAGCCCATGAAATAACGGTGCTCACTAATCAGCCACTTAGACAGATTCTTCATCAACTTGACCTGTTGGGAAGGCTAGTCAAGTAGTCGATGGAGTTCAGTGAGTTTGACATCAAGTTTCAGTCACGAAAAACTATCAAGGGACAGGCACTGGTAGATTTCGTGGCTGAGCACGCGACTGAGGAAATCCTAACTCTCTCACATCAGGATGAAAATCGATCAAACTTCATGGGAGCAGGCCAACTCGATCTCGGGAGCCTTCCTCTCTGGCATCTATATATCGATGGGTCCGCATACATCAGTGAAGACAGAACAGGCGTCATCCTTGTCGATCCCGAAGGAGAAGAGGTTATTTATACTCTTAAATTTTCTTTTCTTGTTACTAATAACGAAGCAGAATATGAAGTTTTATTGGCAGGACTAGAGACAGTATAGAAGATCAGGGTACGTGTTCTCGAGGCCAGCGGTGACTCCCAACTCTTGATAAACCATGTGAATGGTACTTATCAAGTCCGAGAAGAGAACACGAAGGCTTACCTTTCAAGGGCCCAAGAGTTAATCAGCAGATTCATTAAGGTGAAACTGCGGAGAATTCTCCGATCTAAGAACCTCCAGATCGATGCATTGTCAAAGCTCGTCTCAGCACTTACTGGAGACATCCCGAAAATGATCCCTGTGGAGACCTTGGATTGTAAAAGCATCAATCAATCGAATAATGACAGAGTGATGATGACCAAGGAAGAGCCACCTACTTGGATGGACCCCATTCGGAGATACATAGAGGAAAAGTTACTCCCTCCCGACAAGAACGAAGCTCTCAGGATCAAGAGGAAGGCCGTTAGGTTCGCAGTAATAGATGGTGTTCTCTATAAACGGGGGATTAACACTCCCTATCTAAGATGCCTTGTGCCATCAGAAGCAAAAGAAGCACTGGAAGAGATGCACTAGAGATTCTGCGGGAATCACAGTGACAGTAAGAACTTGACCTTCTGAGTACTGAGACAATAATACTTCTGACCGACCATAAAACAAGACGCCTATGATCTTGTTTATCGGTGTCATGCCTGCCAAGTCCATGGCGACATCTCAAGGCAGCCTCCCGAGAATCTAACAACCTTACTCAGCCCCTGACCATTCGTCCAGTGGGGGCTTAACCTGATAGGACCTTTTTCGATTGTCAAAGCTCAGGCGAAGTATGCCATCGTGGCTATTGACTACTTCACAAAGTGGGTGAAAGCAGAGCCCTTGTTCAAGATCACAAAAAGAAATACGATTGCTTTCATCCGCAAAAACATCCTCTACAAACATGGCATCCCTAGCACCTTGATCGCTGACAACGGGAAGCAGTTTGATAATAGAGGATTGAAAGATTTTTGCCGAGAATAAAACATTGATCTCAGGCTCGCCTCTCTTGCCCACCCCAAAGCGAATGGGTAAGTGAAAAAAGCTAACAAAGTAATCAAGAAGTTATTAAAGAAAAAGCTGGGAGAAAGGAAAGAAGTCTGGGCAAACGAGCTTTCGAAAATCCTATGGGCTTATAGGACAACGATAAAAACTGTCACAGGAAAAACACCTTACCTGTTGGGCTATAAATTTGAGACAGTCATCCCTATTGAGATGGACATCCCTAACTTTCGCACCTTCTATTTTGATAAAAAAAAGAACCGACAAATCATGTGTCTGGAGCTTGATTTGTCCGAAGAAGTCAGAGACCGTGCCTTATTGCGCATGATTGCCCATCAGCAAAGAGTCTTTCGCACCTACAATAGAAAGGTTAAACCTCGATCCTTCAGAGAAATAGATCTTGTTCTCAGAAGGGTCACCCTGAACACAAGAGTGAAAATCGAAGGATCTTTAGGCTCTAACTAGGAAGGTTCCTATCAATTAATTAGAGCAGTTAGGCCAGGGACGTATAAATTAGCAAGGCCAGACGACAGTATTCTGAATAAGTCATGGAACACCGAGATGCTAAAAAAATAATACCTCTAAGATGAGTCTCTCCTCATAATGCTTCACTTGTAATGTATTCAAACACTATCTAATAAAATTATTGTGTTTCAATTGCAAGTAAAGAAGCATAGTATACAGCATCTCTTTTTCTAAGTCTTTAACTCACGTCAGGCTGTATAAACCCTCTACACCGTGTCAGACAGACTGGGAGCCTAAAACCTGACATGGGACCAGACATCTTAAGCCTTGAACTACCTCTGCCTTTGTTCACTAGTGTTACGGTTGACCTTAGAATCTTAAAATCCCTTAACACTAGCTTGAGTTCTTGACCCGCATCAGGCTGTATAAGCCCTCATAATATGTCAGGCAAACTGAGAGCAAAAGATCTGACACGGGACCGGATATCCTAAGCCCTGACCCACTTTCGCCTTTGATCACTAGTGTTATGATTGATCTTAAAGCGCTAAAATCTCCTAACACTAGCTTGAGTCCGTGACCCTCATCAAACTGTATAAGCCCCTGTAATGTGTCAGTCAAACTGAGAGCCTAAGACCCGACACGGGACTGAGCGTCCTAAGTTCTGACTTACGTTCGCCTTTACTCACTAGTGTTACGATTGGTGTTAGAACCCTAAAATCCTGTAACACTAACTTGAGTCCTTGACCCGCGTCAGGCTGTATAGGCCCCCGCAACATGTCAAGTAGACTGAGCGCCTAAGACCTGACAGGGGCTAGGCATCCTAAGACCTGACCTACGTCCGTCTTTTCTCACTAGTAGTACAATTGGCCTTAGAGCCCTAAAATTCCCTAACACTAGCTTGAGTCCTTGAACCGCGTCAGGCTGTATAATCCCCTGCAATGTGTCAGGCAAACTGAGAGCCTAAGACTTGGCACATGACCAGGAGTCCTAAGTCCTAATCCACGTCCACCTTTGCTCACTAGTGTTATGGTTGACCTTCGAACCCTAAAATCCTTTAGCACTAGCTTGAGTCCTTGACCCGCGTCAAGCTGTATAAGCTCCCGTAACGTGTCAGACAGATTGAGAGTTGTGCTCTTTCTTTTCTTTTTCAGCACTCCTAAAGACTTCTGCGCCTCTTTTAACTCCTTCTCCAGAGAGTTGCGCTCCTCTGACAGTGTGTTACACTCATCGGTGCTAGAGATCAACTACTCTTTCAGACGCTTCTTCTCTGACTTAAGCGATCTGTAGAGGTCAGACTACTGATTATACTTTCTCGTGAGACTCCTACGCTCCCTTTCAAGACGGTCATTATCTATTGATAGTGCTTGGGCTAGGGCCACGGAGGATGAGAGCTTCGAAGTAAAGCTTTGCCTCTCTTCATTCCACTGAGACCTTTCGTCCTCTAGAGTGGAGACCTTGACCTCTAATTTAACCTTCTCCTGATTCGTCTCTTGATGGATAGCGTTCAATTTTTTTTTGGGCCTGCTTCTCCAGTTTTTCAATCTTCTTGAATGCCCACTCCCGGACTGTTATTGCATTCTGAAAATCTTCTATGAAGAGTCCAACAGGAATGCATTCTGTATAAAGGAAACCAAATAAGTCAGTATCTCGGGAAGAAAATATGACGATCCTTATCAGATACCAAAGACTAGGGGCATAAGGACTTACTCTGTGAACGTATATGTTCAGATTATCCAGGGCTTGTGGTGGAGATACGTCAGATATAGTTTCGACCCTCTGGAGAGTAATCATCCCTCTCACCCCGTTCAGCAATTGAAGGAGGTAACCAAAATGCTCCCTCTTGCCTTCAGCCAAATCCTCCCATTGGAGTTCGTCTTATTCCGCGTCCCCATCCTTTAGGGGAGGTATATCATCTGCATTCTTGCCATTCGGGTCGGTGTTTTTCTGACCCCGACCCCCATTGTTATTTACATTTGTTTCGGGGGTCTGGTCTTGGTTACCCACTCCTTAACGACTAGACTGGCTCCCTCGACATTGCCTAGGATCTTTTTGCGACACCGATCTCATCATCAGGGAGACTAAAGTGCCCTCCCCTCGACTGGGGATCTTTGTTTGTATACTTGCTAGGGGTAAGAGGATAGAGACGATTAGTTCTCATTTTCGTCCTCCTCTCAACCTGATCATCGATCATTGGCCTTTTTTCTTTATCTCTGGCCTATGGAGGATCGCCCCCCCGAGAACACCTCTCTTTCTCCTCCTCATTTTGCTCCCAAATCTATATACCCTTTTCCGTCGATCGCTCAATTTTCTTGCCTCCCTTCGAGGGAGCCTTTTTGGAATCCTCCTTTACGGGCCCTTTTCCCTTATCCCTAGGGGCCTTAGTCTGTGCGTTAATGGCCCGAGCTGCTTTGGATCTTCCCTCGAAAAATAGCCCTTTCAGGATCTCAGCCACCCTTGGCTTTCCATACATCGCAACTGCAAGTGATCCAAGATCCTGATCAGAAACAACTTCTCAAGAATGTGTTCAAGACAGTAAGAAGAAAGATTTACCCTCACTCACAGTGGCCCTGACTTTCGAGAGCTCATTCCTTGTTGCAGCCTAAGGTACTAGCCACGAGCTTACTAGGCTTTCTCCACTTAAAAATTGCCTGACATCCGTGGCAGCCAGACTTAACAACAATCCTGCCACGTTAGCCAAGATGTCAGGCTGATCTCTTCCCACCTCTGTATCAAAAGACTGGTCAGTAATCCGCTTCACTAAAGTAGATATTTAATGAATACTCTAGATATTTGAGGAGATACTTGTCTCCTCGAAGGTGGAAAGTATTAGGCCCTGAGGCGGTCCAGTCCAATCCCCGCTGGCAATAAACCAGGCAAGGGGTCCTGTGTAGACTCCATCCCCAATCTGACAGTATCCAATGGATTTTCTCGTTTGTACATTTTTCAACCTACATAGAAAACTCACCACAAAAATTCAAATCCTCACAAGAAACAGAAAAAACCCAAAAATCACATTCCTGAAAAAATCTCAACGAATATTTCCCGAAATCAACAACAGACGAAACATGAGCATTGTCTATCCTCATTAGAAATCAAGTTACACAGAAAGGTTTTGAAACGTCAAAAGTCTAGAGTCATACCTTGATAAAGTCATAAAAAAGAAATGCGAAATAAAGCTTGCAAAGAGAACGAAGAGAAATAAGGTACTCGTAAATCAGTAAGACAAATAGAGGGAGTACAGCACCACGAACTCAAACGAAAAATACAGGAATCTTCAGAGTACCGGCGAAGCAGCAGTAAGAGCTCAAAGAAGCAAGAATGAAGAAGAAGGAGAAATAAGAGAGGTTTTTATACTAACAGGACCTCAGATCTCAACCGTTGGTTTCTACGGTCAAGAGATCGTCACATGTCCAAACCCCGTAAATGGTTTCATAGCTCGAGGGTGATCTGATCCCTAGCCACTGGGGCCTGACACGTGGACCCTGGTAATTCGACTTTAATAATTATGGAACTTGAAGCGATAATAGCTCGCAGACTAATGGACTTTCGAGGTGACAGTTGGACAATCCGCATTTAATAAAGCAGGTTATTGAAGGGTCGGGATAAGATAGGTCATCAAGAACTATCAATACTCAAACACACTGACTGGGACACTCCTAGCCCTTGACAGCCTTCCATCTCCCTCGAATTCCCAAGAAACCACAGCTCCCGGAGCCGGACCGACCACTGAGACCTACCCAGTCAGATAAATAGTTTTCGATGAGAGCCCTTCAAGTCTCACACCAGAAACTGGAGCATTGGATATTTGGATAAACATCCAAATGACACACAAAAGTCTCCCGGATAGACATCTGTCATTTCCGATCCCCGCAACAGTATCACCTCACCACTGGCCTCTCAGTAACCCTGACTGTCCACCATCCAGGCTTCCTGACCACCCACCTCTCAGGAACCTTAATTGTCCACCATTCAGGCTTCCTGACCATCCGCCTCTCAGGGACCCTAACTGTCCACCACCCAGGCTTCCTGACCACCTGTCTCTCAGGAACTCTGACTGCCCACCATTCAGGCTTCCTGACCATCCCCCTCTCAGGAACCCTAACTATCCACCACCCAGGCTTTCTGACCATTGCCTCTCACGAAAGCCTGACCCCGTCATCAGCCCTTAGAGATCATCAAAAATGAGAATGATTAATGATCAAGGATCCTGCAGTTAGAAGCGCCGCCCTGATGAATTTCATATATTTGTCCTATTTTTCATCGAATCTCAAAAGGTCTGATAGTAGTAGGCTTGATGGATGTCACGTCTCTTAAAGTAAAAGCGACTAGCATACTACACTAAGATAGAGCGTCCCATCATTCCTATTCTTCGATACCAAATCACTTCAGTTACATCCCAAAGACCCTATATAAGAAGGCAAAATTAACAACAAAAGGGTTCGAATTCATTTTCTCCTACCTTACATTTTACTTAAACTTTTGTTTCTTTTCTTTTCTTTCGTCAGAATATCTGCTTTCCCTTCTATATTCGCTGATTTAGGCATCGGAGTTTTTTCGTCGAAAAACCCACTCGACGTAACTCCTAGTGTGTTATTATCTTGTAAGGACTTAGAGATAAAACTCTGCAAGCAAGAATCCGATCAACAACTCACTCTGACGTGAATCCGATGATGTAATAACCACATTCATATTCACACCTCAATAGTTTTAATTTTAAATTGATTGTTATTTGTTAGTATTGATACATTTATGTTTTTTAATTAATTATTCAATTTCAGTATTAAATTTATTTATTGATAATTGATAAATATAATATTACTTATATATATATAAAGATGTTTGAGAATAGAACAATTGATTCATTTTTCAAAAGAAAGAAAAAGAATAGTGATGATGTGTAATCTATCAAACTAATTTCAAGTTTAAAAATCAATTTTGAAATTACTATAACGCCTTTTAAGAAACAACCTATTCAATCATCTCCTACCAAAGTTATAAGAACTGTACAAAAAAATATTAATATTGCCATTTTGATACGTGATTCGAGAGAAAGTTCACAAATTTGAGAATATTTATTGACTATGAATATTTATAATCTATAACACGTTAGTTATGAATTGAATATATTTCTTTTCGCATCCTTATATTATATGATAGTTATATTTTAGTGTACTCAAAATTTTGAAGACTTATATTTAGTCTTTAGTCTTGGCCTCCCCTGAATTAAAATCCCGGTTTTGCCCCTGTTGAACATATCGGCTCCAAACATGTAACCAATGGGAACAAACAGCATTGCAGTCCAACTAAACCAAACAAAAAAGGAACATTGAGGGAAAGAAAACTGTCAACTTATATCTTCATTTTAAGAAAGAAATTTGTCCATAATTTAGAGAGATGAGATACCACTTTACATAGCAGATTAATTTGCATTCCCTATGAGTTAAAAAGAACTAAAGAAAAAGAAAAAGTAAAACCAAAACAGCAAACTGCAACCATTAGAACTTTAAAATAGCATGAATGCATTTCTTATGCACAAGATAAACAATAGTTTGTAAGTCGATTGGAAGTCTACTTGTGGTTAGTATCAAGTTCCGTCATTCCTCTTGTAAAAAGTCAGATTAATTGGGATAACAATGAACGTCCATTACCATAGAAAATGAGAACAAGAGAAGTAAACAAATAATACCAAAATCTTAAAATGAACAGTAGTTTTTGCAAGCCAACTTCAACCTTGCTAAATAGAAACATAGGAAGAACAAATAAAAAAGCCATAGTTATAGATTGCAAACATAAAATTAACTCATTTTGGCAGTGCCAACTTCATTTCAATGAAGTGCATCAATCTTAAATATTCATAATAATTTGATGCTCAATCAAATATTCTTTCATATTGCCTGTTTCCAGATAATGAAGCATGATCTACTCATTTTTCCACATTAAATAAAAATGTTCACATGCTGCCAATTGATATCAAATAATAATGGTTTCTACCTTTCAATATATTATTATTCATATTAGATGATGATAGGCCCTTAGTAAGAAAGGTTTACATTAGAAAACATGGAAAGGGGAACAGAAGATTGACACCTGGATTGACACCTGGATTGACACATCAATTAATTGAATTGGAAAACATATTGGAAGAGCATAACCATTGATATGCTATTATACAGGTGGCAAATATTGAGAGAATTGCAGGGGAAACGGTTAGGATCTTGCTTTATAGTAGTGAGTAAGGGTGAGGAATGAGGAGGCTAATTTTGGGAGCAGCTGTGCTGTTATGGAGTGCACTGGCCACTCATGCCAGTAGATAGATTCTATTGTATTTCTTTTTTTTTCTTTTGTTTTTGGATGTTAATCATCTACGATCTGGAGAATGTAAATACTATGATAAATCAATGAAAACGATAGTTCT
>JAVXUL010000020.1:8667001-8685555 GCA_035590515.1 Trichilia minutiflora
TTTAAGTGTTCCAAGGTTGGTTTTCTCCCTGTCCATAGCTCTTCTGGTGATTTAAAATTCAACACAGAAGATGGACATCTATTTATGATGTAGGATGCTGTGTTGACAGCCTCTGCCCAGAATTTCTTTGACAGCCTTGAACATAACAGCATGCTCCTTGCTCTCTCCAGTAATGTTCGATTCATTCTCTCAGCAATGTCATTCTGCTGAGGTGTATATGGTGTTGTCTTGTGTCTCTTGATTCACTGCTCTCTACAGAATTTGTCAAACTTCTCATTATAGAATTCAAGCCCATTATCTGTCCTAAGAGTTTTTATCCTCAAATTCTTCTGATTTTCTACCAAGAGCTTCCAAGTTTTAAAGCTATCAAACACTTAATCTTTTGTTTTCAACACATATACCCACACTCTCCTAGAAAAATCATTTACTAGTGAAAGAAAATACTTAGCTCCACCTAAAGAGGATATTTGAGCTGGCCCCCAAACATCAGCATGCACATACTCTAACACTTGACCTGTGTTTGGTTTGCCATCATCAAAGCTTGCTCTATGGTGTTTCCCATAGATGCAACATTCACAAGGTTCTAAGTTATTACCAACCTCTCCTATAAGTGAACCATTATTTCTTAATTCCATAAGCCCTCTAAGTCCTAAATGACCTAGCCTTTGATACCACAGCATAAGGTTCCTGGATCTTCTTTCACTCACTGCAATAATGTTTCCTGTTATGACACTTCCTAGCAAGCTATACAGCTCATTCTTCCTCTCAGCTTTCATCACAACCAATGACCCCTTACACACCTTAAGACCACCATTCTCTCCCTTAAATTTATATCCAAGATTCTCTAACATTCCTAGAGAAATTAAATTTCTTTTAAGGCCTAGAACCAATCTCATATTCTGTATTTCCAGTAAAGTTTCATTACTCATCATCATCTTTATTGTTCCTATACCTTTCACATCTAGGGTCATGTCATTTCTTAACAGTACCTTTTCCTGATCTTGTAAGGTTAAAGATGAGAAGATTTGCTTACTTGGAGTCATGTGGTAAGTGCATCCCGAGTTTAGGATCCATTCCTCTGAGGCTTCTGAGTTTGCTGCCATCAACAAGAATACATCTTGAAAATTTGCTTCAAAAGTTGCTACTCGTTCTACTGGTTTGTTTCCTTTCTTTGTTGTTATTCCACCGGTTTTTCTTTCGAGGCAATCCCTTTTGAAGTGGCCTTCCTTTTGACACTGAAAGCACTTCAAACCTTTGCCCTTGACTTTGATCTTGAGTTCCACCTGTTTTTTTTTTTTTTCTCTTTTTGCAGACTTACCTCTAACATTCAGTCCTTCTGCAGAAGTGGATTCTTTGCTCTGAATCCTTTTATTCAACTCTTTGGAACTCAAGGCACTTTTCACATCTTTCATTGACAGTGTACTTCGTCCATACAGCAATGTGTCCACAAAATGTTCATAGGAGGGAGGTAGTGAGGTTAAAACCATCAAAGCTTGATCTTCATCCTCAATTTTCACATCAACTGTTTCCATGTCAAGCATAAGCTTATTAAACCTGTCCAAATGGTCTTCCAAAAATCCTCCTTCAGCAAGGTAGAAAGCATACATTTTCTTTTTCAAGTATAACCTCTTTACAGTTGACTTCACCATGTATCTGTCCTCCAATTTCTGCCATATTTCTTTGTCTGTCGTTTCTTTGGAGATCTCCCTCAACACTTTGTCTGATAGTGATAAATTCAGTGCACTCCTGGCCTTCCTTTGTATTTCATGTTGTTCAAACTCTGACAAGTCTTTCCCTTCAATCTCGACACCTTCTTTCAATGCTGAATCAAGTCGCTCGTGCTCCAACAGAGCCCTTATCTTCAGCTTCCAAAGTTTGAAGTCTCCAACACCTGTAAATTTCTCAATTGAGAATTTTGCAGTCACATGGTAGATTCTTGAATGGCTCTGATATCACTTGTTGCAGTTTACTTCCAACCGAAACAAACCACCCAAGAATACCAATCTTTTGCTGTTGAAACTGCAAAACCTCCATAACACAGAAGACGATATGACTTACAACACCTGAACCAGACTCCAGAATTCCAGAAATACAAGAAAGAAAGAATAATCGAATCAAAGAAAATCAAAAAGAAAAGAAAACCAAGAACATTATAGAATGAATCTTTTATATTTTTTGAATGAAAACTCAACAAACTTTTCAAAGAAAAACTGTTCTACAAAACAAAAAGAATTTCACCCTGTGTCCCATATCGATAGTTTCTGTCTTTATATAACTCAAAAACAAACTAAACTAACTATTTACATGTAAAGATCATTTTGCCCTCCTTTATTCAGTTTTAAAAACTAGCAAATTGGTCCAACATCTCTTACGAATTAGTCCACTGAAAAACGACATTAATGAAACACTAACAACAGTTAAACTTAGCATTTGGCGTTGGCAAGCGAGAATACAATCTCTGAATGTGCAAGTGAATTGGACATTCAAAAATCCCTGTGGGACCTTGATTTCGACTAAGCCTGAAAATGGTGGCAGGAGACTGCAATCAATCATGTGTCAAGTGTAAATAACTTTTTCTGCTGATTCGCCGCGCTAAACATTTTCAGGCTCATCATGATTCACGCGCGTTATCTGAGCAGTTGAGATTGTGATCCGCAGTCTACGAGGGTGCGGATCTTCCTAGTTTCTGAGTGAGTTCATCAATATGGACTGCTTTATAGCTATCCTACGCTGGTTCTTAGCATTTGGCTTCATTGCTCCGAGAAAAGCTAAAAAGGATGTTGTTTGTCTTCGGAAAATGGAATCATGGAAATTAAACGCACATATTTAGAATAAGATTTGTTTGGGCTTTGGTCTTGATTGAAAATTGGGCAAAATTGATTGGGTCGGGTATATGTTTGCGAGTATTTTGAGGTTAGGCCTTGTACAAAATTTAGGCACATCATTGACTGGGTTGGATCACAGATGTTTGTAGTAATATTTGTCAGGGTTGACAGTGTATGAGACTTACGCGTTAACCAACTACGCCATCACCCAACAAGATACTTGCACCCAAAGCAAACCTAAAAATTAGGACATTAAACCAGTGAAACTCTTAAATATAATAACTGCTCTAAACCTTATTATAACTTATCTTTATTTAGAGGCAATGGAACTGCTGGTAGCTTTCTATAGCTTCAACGGCATGCACGATCCTGCCTTTTAACGACTTAAAATAAAGTTGCCTTGCCTTGTCTTTGATTGATCTATTTTTAAGTATTTAATCTAAATTTACATTATTACATAACAACTGACATGTCATTGTATTATGAAAAAAAAGTAAAAAATTGTGAATTTTTTGATTAATTTTACTTTGAGTTAATAATTTTTGGATGTTTTCAAAAAAAAAATTTCTAATTATTTATTTTTCTTCATATCTCTCTTATACTCTTTCTTCGGCTTTTGTTAATACAGTTTCGTGGAGAGTAAACTGAGTAATGGCGGCCATGAAAAGAATACCTTTACCTTGTCCCCCTGCATTACAGATGAGATTAATATATTAGAATGTTTTGTTTTTTAACAAACACACACACGTAGTATGGTTGTGCTCGGTTCATCAACCAATATTACAGTCAGGGGCGTAATAAAAAAACTTTTGTTAGTTGGGCTAAATTTTTTTTCAAGATTTTTTAATTTGTAATTTTGATATACAAAAATAAATAAATAAATAAATAAAATCAGCATTAAAAATATAGCATCAGATATACTCATTTGAAAAAAAAAATGCACAATGAGTAGTCCGATAATAAAATTTATGTTTATTGTAAGGTCTTGTGTAAAGTATAACCAAAGACCTTTGAAAATGACAAATTAGGTTTGTAGCCAAGGAGTTTAAAAAAAGGAAGATTGAAAATTGAAAATAACTGTTGGTAGCCTGTTAATTAATGATAAACACTAAATTATAGGCATCCCAACAATATCTAAGAGGTAAAGAAGCTTGATAAAGGAGTGTTAATTTCATTTCTGAGATGTGTCTATTCTTTTTCTCCACATATCTATTTTGATGATGTGTGTGTGGACAACTATATATGTCCTAACTTTTGAGAAAATGAATAAAAGCGACAAACTCTCCTCCATCATTTGTTACTAATATCTTTATGCTCTTTCGGAATTGTTTTTTAACCTAAAGTTTAAACTCTTTAAACACAGATAGAGCATCTGATTTAACCTTTAGAGAAAAAATCCATGTATATATACCTAGTGTAATTATCTACAAAACTGATATGGTATCTACACCCTGCAAGACATATAGAGATGGTGCAGGTTCCTGCAAATCAACATGAAGTAACTCAAGGAATTTGAAAATTTTAATGGGAGTTGAATTAGTATGCAATTCTGAGCTTTTCCATATTGACAAGCAACAAAAATTAGGAACTTGAATTTTATTGAATGAAAAAAATTTATTTCAAGGAGACACAGCATGTTTGAAGACAATAGTGCTTGGATGTCCAAGCCTCTGATGCAAGATATCAAGCTCAAATTGTTTTTTGGCAGTTCGTTGTAAACCAGAAAGAGATCATGTAAAAACAGACACAAACTCAGAGTTTCTCCATTCTTCAAACTAAACTTGTTACACACACACATATTGAGAGAAAGTCATCACTTAGTTGATTTTTCTTTTTCGAACGACGAGTCATCACTTGGCTGAATTCTTAATCTTTCACCTGTTAAGAGTATCCGTCTCATGTACACAAATGTTACCTGTTTGACTGAGAGTAACATTTCTTGCTATTAACAAGTCAGACCTGAGTGACATTTTAGGTTATTAGTAAATTAATTAACAGGAAATGAATGTGTAAGCTGCGTCGCGATGAGATGGGCATAGTTGAAAGACTCAAGCAGCATACCTGGGGCTATAAGTTTCTACCAAGAGATGTTTTGACCTAAAAATTGTAAGCCTGAGTTGGCTTCTTTACGAGTTTAATGGGTATTTCTTAAACAAGAAAATGGATTATCTTAAAGTACAATACGTTTATTTAAATAGGTGCTTTCTGTTTGTTTTTATTTTTATTCGACAAGAGGTGCATGCATGTTGAACTATAACCTGCATTCATTTTATAACACTCTTACACATGCACATAATACAAATATGACAAAAAAGCTTAAACATTAGCATTTCTCATTTCTCAACAATTGAAAATTTCGTAGATAATTTTATACCTTCAAAAATTTCTCCGTACTTCAAATTGTGTACTAATTATTTAGTAATATTATCCTTTGTATATTCGTTATAAATTGTTAATTATATATAATTTCCAAGTGCACGTCTTCACATTTTATTAAAACTTAAAATTATATTTATTATACTAAATTTTTTTAAAAATTAAAAAAATTGTTAAATCTAATACCTTAATTTATTATTCAATTTTTAAAATAAGGTTGAATATATGTAGAATAAAAAGAATATATACATATGTAAAAGTTTTTTGCTTCAAAAGTTTGCCGGTTAAAAATTTCAAATTTAGTTTGTATTTTATTATTTAATAAATTTTAGAATGTGCCAATGTTGATACTAAAATGAATTTGCAATGTTATTGTTCAAATAATGATGCACAACTTAGTTTTTACTTCTTCTTTTTTTCGTTTTCTATTTTACCTAAATTTAAACCTTAATTCCGAATGTATGATGCATTTTACGCACCCTTCAGCTGTGGAGTGCGTATTTTTGTTGTTTTTGTTTTGTTAGCCTGTTTTTCAATTTTTAATTATTAAATTATTATGGTTCAAATTTTGAGGATATTAATTTTTCCAGCAGATTTAGTGTCATACCACTTAGAAAGATTGAATTTATACTTTAAAAAAGCTCTCTTTAAAACTTTGGTTTGTGCACATTATTTATTGATGAGAATAGTCAATATATTGGTTACAATTTTTTTCTTAATTATATTATGTACTAAATTATCTATTTACTGCTTATTAATGGTGTAAAAGTTTCTGCTTGTTAAACAAAAGATCCACTAGACATTACATTTGCATTAAAGACGTAGCTTAGTTAATTAACGCCTAATGAATGATAATGAATGCGTCTCTCTCTGTCATAGTTGAAACAGGTTAATTTGATAATATATATATTTTTATCTAATATGTAAAAAATAAAAATAAAAAAGAAAGGGTTTGTCCTTTGCATTGAAAGCCGCCATGCATTTACTCTTAATTAATTATATAGTTAAAATAATTCAATTTTTATAACGATCTTACGTTCCATGTGAATGTGATATCCGACGTATACCTCCTTTGAAAATGAAAGATTCATTTTTCCCGATGACTTTCTTTCTTTAGTGACGTGTGCTATGTTAGCCGATGTATTTTCTATCTTTCGGCGTTAATGACGCAGCTCATTTGATCTTTAAACAGATCTATTCATTTACTCAAATATTCATTTTTCCCAATGACGTTCTTTCTTTTGTGACGTGTGCTATCTTAGCCGATGTATTTTCTATCTTTTGGCGTTAATGACGCAGTTCATTTGATCTTCAAACAGATCTATCTATTCATTTACTATTTTATTTTCTGTGGTGACTTTAGCAGGGAACAAAGTCAATATCTGAGGCAGCATTATGACTTTTCAAATAAAATATGCGCAAAGAGTACGTAAATACTTAATAGATGCTTACTTGAGCTGCGTAAATTGGCATTTGGGATTCTCAACATTTTATAAGTCGAAATTACCTTCTCCATTACTTCAATGGCTATACAGACTATACACTTGTGGTATTTATATCATAGATTAATACATTCCCTCCCTTTGTTTGTATGTTTCAATTTTATGCTGCTTTTATTCTAAGTTATATAGAGATCTTTTAGAGACAAATTAAACTGATTCCCCGCAAAACGAATAATTCAAATATTGATCAGTAAAGTAACAACGAATGTGAAAATGAAACCATTAGCATAATTTTTTTTTAAATAAAAAACTGATTTATAGGAACGGAGGGTCCCTTTTAGCGAAAAAGAGATAGTTGAAGAATCGTATTATTATTAACCATAATTAGATCACTGATCAACATCTGTGAGCTTAATTAAATTAATCGAACGTGTGCAATGAAGGAAAAGAAAAATTAATATCGTGTTTGTATAATTGTTCTTCGAACGCAGTTAATCCTAACCGTTTATATGCATATTAATAAATAACAACGATCGATATGATCTTTTATTTTGCTGCTGTGGTTTGATAAAAGCCGTGTCACCCAAACGCTGACTTGTTATTATCAGCGTTTATATTTTTAATATATAATTAATTTTATTATATTTTGCTGCTGCGGCTTGATAAAAGACGTGTGCCATACAAATTGTTCTTTAATTCGTATTATCTCCATTTCTTAATTGGTTAACTCATAATCAAATAGAATTGCTAAGAAGGACAACAAAACCAAAAGAACCACGTGCTGTGACACCATATTGTTTTCAGAGATATCATGGAATTAATAAATATAATTCTGATATAGTGTAGTAAATTGTTTTAAAAAATTTATAAAAAAATCAAATTGTATTTTTATTTGGACATTCCACCGTCTAATTTAGCAATAAGCATCTCTATCAGTTCATCTTCCATTGCGTTCGTTTAAACCATTAGATTTTAATGATAATTTAACAGGAAATTTTGTGGCCGGCCATGCAAAGTTTCAAGAGTTGAAATTACATATTGTATAAATATTTCATAGATAACCTGCCTGAAACACATTGAACCGACACTTTGTAGTCATCAACTTTCTATATCAATATATATATATATAGTTGACTTGTTTCATTTCATACAATAATAATGGAACCTGTCTGATCAAGTGCTTGCCGAAATTATTCGTCCACAAACACTCTGAAGGCTGAAGCCTACGTGGTATGGAAATAAATCATGCAAGTTGTCTACTTGCCGAAGGTTCCACGTCAAAGTTTATCAAGAATTATTTCCTCTTATAAAAATCAATTTATTTTATGAATATCTTTCCAATTAAGTAACAGTTTTTAATGCTTTGATTTCTTTTTTATAATAACTAAAGTTTTATATATTAAAAATGTATTATAAGTATACAAATTTAATTATATAAATTAATATGACAAAATTATATTATATTACATGTTATATATTGTTACAAAAATAAAAAAAAAAAATTATCTAATAACTATTTAATTATGTCACATTAATTTGAACGAAGAGTTCCCGCAAATACTTTTTCTTCTTATTACTATCATATTAAAGTTTAAAGTGAATAAATTGAAATACTAAATGTTAAAGTACGTGTTCATTGCCTCTAATGCATGGTTTCTTGCAGCGACGATATATTTTCCCACCATTAATACGACGCAGAAAGAAGAGTACATTAAAAAAAGGAAGCCACTAACGATTCCAGGTTGCAAATCTGTACGATTCCAGGATACCCTTGGGGCGTTTCTGGACTCAGAAGATCAATTGTATGTTGAATATTTACGCATAGGGCTTGACATACCAATAAGTGATGGAATTTTGGTCAACACCTGGGAGGCTTTGGAGCCCACAACACTTAGTTCCATGAGAGATAGAAGGATGTTAGCCCATGTCAGCAAGGTACCGGTTTATCCAATTGGTCCGATGGTGAGACCGATCAAACCGTCAGCTATGGAGAACTCTATATTGGAATGGCTAGACATGCAACCTACTGAATCCGTAATTTATGTGTCATTTGGCAGTGGTGGGAACCTATCAACTAAACAAATGATCGAGCTGGCATGGGGTTTGGAGTTAAGTCAACAGAGATTTATCTGGGTGATACGCCCGCCCATGGACAATGATGTATCCGGGTCTTATTTCAAAGTTGGAGAGGGATCCGATGGTACACCCAATTATTTGCCAGATAGGTTCTTGACACGTAACGCGAAAAAGGGGTTAGTGGTTCCTATATGGGCCCCACAAAGGGAGATTTTGGGACATACGTCAGTTGGTGGATTTTTAACACACTGTGGATGGAATTCAACATTGGAGAGAATAGTCAACGGGGTGCCAATGATATCATGGCCTTTGTATGCAGAACAAAAAATGAATGCTACAATGCTGACGGAAGAGATTAAAGTTGCCGTCCGATCTAAACAGTTTCCAACGGAGTGTATAATTGATAGAGAGGAGATAGATAGGTTGGTGAGAAGGATCATGGTGGACAAAGAAGGGCAAGTAATAAGAACTATGGCCAAAGAACTTAAACACAGCGCCCAAAAGGCTTCGAGCAAGAGTGGTTCCTCTTATAATTCATTGTTACAAGTTGTCAAAGAATGCGAGATGAACTTGCGAGGTTTAATAACAAATGTCCAAGGTGCATGAAGTTGCATTAAATAAATGTTGCTTATTGTAATCTCGCTATCTGTCTTTTTGCATGAATGCTTTCTTTTTTGTGCTGGAAATCCGTTTGTATTGATGAGAAATCGAATTACAAATAAAACCCTGTTACTGAAAGATATTGTACATATGTTTTCAGCTTATTATTCCAACGAAAAAAAGGGTTTTGCAGAGCGGCGAACATAGGATTTTACACTAATCCGGGTTAAAAAATAAATATATCATATATGATTTTAGTATATTAATTTGTCTTAAAAATTTAATGATTTCGATAATAATTACTTAGGGTATTCCTTTTAAAATATATATATTAAATAAATATATGTCATGCACTTGATTGTAGAATCCATATGTATAACCGTTATAAATTCTTAATATGTATTTCTTTGTATTTATAACACGTATAAAACTAATTTGATACCTGTTTTTTATAAAAATATTTAAAATACTTCTAATATAAACTATCCAAACTCTAAACTCTTTTTAATCACAATGAAATTTCAAACACTTCTATAATATTAAAAAATATCTCAAATTAATATCATCCACACAATTCAAAACATATATCATCACTAATATGAAAAAACATATAATATCAAATCATTTTAAATCATCTCTCCATGACATCTCAATTATTTTTCATAATAAAACCCATACATTAGTTATATGATAATTTAAAACCATAAAATGATACAATCTCTCTTTTATATAATCAAGTATAAACAAATATAAGGCTTTACAATTCTTATAATAAGAATAGTAAACATTAACTTCATAAATCCTTTAGTAAACTTTAAAAAATGATATGTAAGTCGAGTTCGAGAATTATATCCGAATGCTCTATCCCGATGCTATCATCTCCTTTCTAATATTTTGACTAAACTTAAATTCTTCTACGAATGAAAAAAAAGGGGGTGAGTATACTCAATATGTAGATATAAATATAAAATAGATCTAAAAATTAATAAAAATATTTTAAGAAAATCTTTTTGAATAAACAATTATAAAAAATATTCTATTTAGTAAAACTTTGACCTGTTATTCATATCAAATTATTGGGCCTGACCATCTTTTCTTGACAATCACTCTAATATCTCAAGTCATCAGTGAATTTTTTATATGCATTTAAAATCAATGACCATGCGTAAATAAACATTCTTTATATCGAAAATAAAACATGCATGATAGTTTATCAAAAATCTTGTCCATCACTTATGTTAATTTTGGGTAGCACAGACAATTCACGTGACTATCTTCGATATACTCATTTAGTGGGTCACTCTATCACAAATGAGACCACTATCTTCCTTATTCCAACCCCATTAGTGCACCACTCACTTAGGATAATCACTGTCTCGATTCATCCCTAAGTTACTAAATTCTATAGCTATAGTTTTGACCTTCATAATCATGAGCTCTTTGATCTCAATATCATAATATAAATCAAAATCTAAAACATATTAATATTAATTCAAATTTTCATATATACAATATGTTTATAAAATCATCATTTTCATTTAAGAAGATCATTTATCAACATATATATATCTAAAAACATAAATCAATCTCAATCATCAAACAAATCAACTACAGACCATATTATTTATTTAAAAAATCGTACAAATTCTAATCATTTTCTAATATCTAAAAATAAGTAAAAATATTTAAGTTTTTAAAATAATTGTAAGAGATTTGAAAGAAAATAAGTAGTTTGTTTACTATGTAAGGAGAGTAAATATTCCTAATCGACCCTCACTCTTTGGTATTTGTAGGTCTCCCTCATACGAGCGTCAACATCTAAATTGATAATTTTATTAATTCTCATAGTTAAGAATATAAATTCAATATATATGCATATTTATGAATCTTAATTCGGATTTCCTATAGTCGACATTTATATATTTGAGACATTTCTTACCTTTTAATCGTTTTCCAGACTTCTAACAATTTGAATTCAATTTAACCTTTAATGCACTCATTTTTCACCCAACTAACATAATTAAATTTAATTTATTAAAATCGATTAATAAACAGTAAAATTCAAATAAAACAGTATTTGTTTACTATTTATTATAATATATATTTTTTGTATTCAAATTTTTAGCTATCTAGTCACAAAATTATCTATTTTACATCCTAAATAACATGTTATAATTCAAATTTTAATAAAAAAAACAAATTATTCACGAATAAACAATAATTCTAAATTACAAATTCGATCTAAATATAATTTTAACGCATAATCGAGAATAATAACCTTACTAATAAGTTGATAGAAAACTAAAATAGTCAAATTTGATATTGATTGCTTGAAACCCTAAGTTGCTCTTCAAACCCTAAAATTTTTCTTCATTATTCTTGGTTGAATTTAATGAAACGAAGCTACTAGAATGAAGAGAAGATGAAAAATTTATAAATTTTGGTATGAGTTCATGTTTTGATCGGTGAAATCTCGAGAAATTAAGAAAAATTAAATTATAGAGAGGGAAGAGAGAAAACAAGAAGAGAGGGAGAAAAAAGACCAAGAAGAAAATGATTTTTTTCACTATTAATCCTTATTTATAATATAAGATAAAGTTATTAAAATACCCTTAAGTTATAAATGAAAAAAATTTTAGAAATGACAAAAATAGTAATTTTACTAGGGTTTTGGACCGATTTGGTTGCACAAGTCCCTAATTTGTTAGGTCGAGATTTTCATGACTTTTTGAAAAATTTTTGCCATTTTGATTCAGTCGAACAAATCGTATCTTTCATTAAGCCAAATTGATTTGATTAAACGAATCGAAGGATTCGATTTAGCTGAGAATTTCAATATTCTCTACTTCATTTTGGTATTCGAGTAAGAGTGAAACTTTCATTTTTTACAGCCTGTTATTGGAGCCATCGGGTAACGACATAACGAAGGTGAGGCTGACCTTGAATTCACGAGCCTTATCGCTCAATCCCAATATAAACAATAGGCATATGATATTTTTTTTTAAAATTAATTATATATATATATTATTTTATTGCATGAGATGTTTATATTCTTAAAATATTAAATATTTTTCATATCATGATATTAGTTTAATAATCCTTGAGATGACAGTGAATTTAATATGAAAAAAAAAAACATGTATTAAAATAAATTACTAAAAATGAGAATGAGAGTCTAAGGTGGTCAAATGAATTACTTTATTCGTGTCTTTATATATTAACATACTAACATTGTATTACATATATTATTTTATAAATAAATTAATTATAAAAATAATTAAAATAAATAAAAAATTAACTACATAACATAATTTTGTCGAAGGGAGGTATTGAGAGAATTCTCCTACCCAAATATTATTTATTGGTCACTTAAAATGAACGTGCTAAGAAATCGTAAAACAAGTCATTAAATTTTTAAATAGTTTTAACTCCAATCGCGAAACATTTTTTTTTAAACTGTAATAATAAAAGAAATTGAAGTTTTTAAATTACAATCCAATTTCTCAAATTCACGTATATATAATTTTTGTAAAATTAAAGAAAAGAAAATGATAGAAAATTTGACTAAAAATTAAAATGATTTATTCTAAAAAAATTACAAACAATTAGATGTTATTTTTTAAAATAATAATATAAAAATATAAACTACAAAAATAAATTATTATCATATATTTCATATGATTTTTTTAAATTTTTATGAATTTTAATTTCTATAAAAATGATAATCATGCATACTATATTATGATATTAATTTGCATAAAAAATTTGTCTTTTTAATATTACTATTTAAATAATAATAGATTGATATGTAAAATTTCTTCTTGTTTTATTTGTATGCACAAACATATTTTGCAAATATTTTTATTTGATCATATGAAAATTTAAACAATGGATAGAATAATTTAAAATGATAAAATTAGTGAATAAAAAAAGTTTTATTTTTTTGTGAGTGAAATTTGATAGATCATGAAACAAAATAAACAGGTAATAAAACATCCTCCGGTTTGGTGACGCCTAGAGAACCCGAAGGTTCTGATCAGGCCGGAATTCCGGGTTACAAACAAACAAACAAAAAAATAAAAATAAAAATAAATAAATAAAACATCAATTATGTACATGTAATTGTAAAGAAACGAGGAAAGGAGTCACCCACTACTTTGGGTTCCCAAGTCCATGTGTGATCAACGTGCGCCGCACGCATATTGACCCAATTCGTCGTTTTCTTCACGCGTAGGCGCAGGTAAAAGTTTTCTATTTCTTTGATAAACAGTAATTTTACAAAAAAAGAATTTTATAAAGTTTTGTTTCTCTTGCAAAAATTGGTTAACGAGTTCTGTGATGAAGTATTTCTCAAATACAATAAAATCAGAATATATAGATAGCAGCAATTGAATAAGTTAAAATATTTTCCTTCCAAAATAACAGAGTTTTAAAAAAAAAGATATATATTAGGATATTAATTTATTTATATAAAAAAATTTGTATAATTTATAATTTTTTTATATTAATATTCAATAATAAAAGAGTTAATTATAATTGCGTAAGTCAACTTGATCATAAGAAAATTTAAAGAATGGAGAGAAGAGGTAATGAATTGAAAAAAAAAATTATTTTTTTGTAAATGAAAAATTGATAATAGCGAAAGAAAATAAACATGCAATCAAATGATAAAATGTTAATCATGTTTACACAAAGAAAAAAAGGAAGGAATTAAAAATAATAATTTAAAAAATATTTTTATATAAAATATTTATTCATAGACTTTAACAAACCCCCCTCCAAAAAACAAAAAAATGTTGAAATCACTAGTCTGTCTTCCAGTTGATAATTCCGTATAACAGAACATGTGTGATAGCATGCCTAGGTATCTCAAGTCTCAACGTGTTCTTTCGCCCGACCATAACCAAGGGCAAAAGTGGTTCTCAAAGTCGACTCAGACTTAGACTCAGACTCTGACTCTCACTGTACAGTCAGTCCTCAACTTTAACACAGACAAAATAAATTAAAAAGAAAAAAGAAAAAAGAAAAGAAAAGAAGGTCCTCTATGAACTCGTTGAAATGAAAATCCTAAAAAATTTAAGCCAACTTCTTTTGACTCTTCTCGATCATTACAATATTTCGTCATAAAATCTGTTTCTGAAATTATATATATATGGTCCGTTTCCTTTCTATTCTAGATGTTCAATCCCGTGTCTTCAGGTTTCAGTTGCCATTCCATTATTTTTGGGGGCCCATTAAATAATAATTTGCATCAATAGTCAAACCGAACGGCAACAGCAGTCGTTCGAGGTTTGATACTTTACCAAGCACAGTTTTTTGTTTTTTTTTTTTTGTTTTAAAGGAGTTTCGTGACTATCTCGATTAATTCTTGAACGAAGATAGTATAGTATTTTATTGTTACGATCTCTATTTAAATTATAAATACATTAAAAAATTAAACTCAAAATCGTATACCAAATCATATAATCTTATTGTTACGATCTCTATAACTATCCATGATACATGAGTGACCAAGTCAGTTCTTAATACATAATATCCATTTTCATATAACATTTAATACGGTCAAGATTGGTTAATCTGTAAAAAAATTTCAATTTTTTCTTTTATTTTTTTAATCGTAAGAAAATATTTAATATGTATAATATATTATCTTTTTTCATTAAATATAAGTTTGCCTATATATACGGGAACCGACTAATGCAATCCAAAACATACCATTTCCAAGTTCTAATGGCCAGTTTCATGACCTTTCCAATTAAGCCTCTCGCCAACGCCATGCAAATCACGAAACCACATGCGGTTTTACTAGCTAGCCCAGGCATGGGACACCTGATTCCTGTCCTGGAGCTCGGAAAACGCCTTGTGAATCATCACAGCATTCATGTCACTGTTTTCGTTGTGGCAAATGATACTGCTGGTAAACAATTATCCAAACTTATCAATTCTCAAGATCAAGATGTTCTCAACATCGTCTTGCTACCTCCTGTCGACATCTCCGGACTCATGGGCCCCGATGCATCCATGGTAACAAAAATTGTGGTTATGATGCACGAGTCATTACCAGTCCTCAGGTCAGCAATCTCTACAATGAAATTCCGTCCCACAGCACTAATTGTTGACTTGTTTGGAACGGAAGCGATGGCTATTGCTGATGAGTTCAAGATGTTGAAGTACGTATTTATTGCTTCCAATGCATGGTTTGTTGCAGTCACAACCTATGCTCCAACACTCGATAAAAAGGTGTTATTAGAGGAACATGTAAACCAGCAAAAGCCTCTCAAAATCCCAGGTTGTACATCTGTCCGCTTCGAAGATACCCTAGAAGCTCTTCTCAACCCGAATGATCCCAGGTATGACGGGTTTTTACAAGTGGGGATGGAAATGTCAAAAGCTGATGGTATTCTGTTAAACACGTGGGAGGATCTAGAGTCCACAACACTTGGAGCCATGAGAGATGCTAACATTTTGCAACGCGTCGTTAAGGCTCCAGTTTATCCAGTTGGTCCTTTGACAAGACCAGTCGGCCTACCGGTTTTGGGGAGTGAAGTACTGTATTGGCTGGACATGCAACCGACGGAATCAGTTATTTATGTGTCATTTGGAAGTGGTGGAACTCTATCAGCTAAACAAATGATAGAGCTTGCATGGGGATTAGAGCTAAGCCAGCAAAGGTTCATTTGGGTGGTACGCCCACCATTGGAGGATGATGTATCCGGTTCTTTCTTCACTATAGAAAACGGTTCTGCAGATAAAGTTGACTACTTGCCAGATGGTTTTTTGACTCGGACCCATAAAGTCGGATTAATTGTTCCTAAGTGGGCTCCCCAGCCGGAGATATTGGGACATCTATCCGTTGGAGGATTTTTATCACACTGTGGATGGAATTCAGCTTTAGAGAGCATAGTCAGCGGGGTTCCAATGATTGCGTGGCCACTATACGCGGAACAAAAAATGAATGCCACCATGCTGACGGAGGAGCTTGGGGTGGCTGTCCGATCGAAGCAGTTGCCAACGGAGAGCATAGTGGGGAGGGAGGAGATAGAGATGATGGTGAGAAGGATCATGGCGGACAAAGAAGGGCATGCAATTAGAAATAAGGTCAAGGAACTACAATTCAGTTCCCAAAAGGCGTTGACCAAGGGTGGATCCTCTTATATTTCGCTGACTCAAACAGTAAAAAACTACGAGAATGTCCTTCAATGCCTGAAAGTACAGGCTCAAGGTGGTTGATTATAAGGTTGCATGCATGAGCTATCCTATTACTATTACCTCCTTTATTCTTATGCGTGAGAGAGCTGTGAGCTTTTCAAATAAAATACGTTTTTCTTTTTGCTTGCTTGTGGCGATTTATTTGTAACAACAGTAGACTCTTCTTCATATATTAACGTTTTCACACAAACACTTTAATGTTAACAAAACTGGCAATAGCGACGCGCGAAGCTTTACTAAGCCTCAGATACGCGATCTAAGTTGTAGATTCTCATGTGTAGCACTTGTTGTCCTCTTATTAGGAAATGCAGGTATGGCTGTTTGGAATGCAAGCTTACGTATTAATCAGCTCCAGTGCATAAGGCTTTGTTGGCTGTAATTTAATTTCAATCAGTGGACACTTGTTGCAATCTAGACATCTCATATAAACATTATAAGACGGTAAAGAAATTGCAAACAAATAAAGATTCATTCCAATAGAAATATGCAGTAAAAACAGAGCAGAATTGTATAATCTATAATTTTCTTAGGGTTTTCATTACAAAGACAACTTCATCTATACACCCTCGTCATAATTTGTTGGCAGTAATTAATTTCAACTTGTGAACCCTTATTGCAGTACTAACTTAACAATTGATACAAATATCCTGGAACAACCGAGAAAGTGCAGAAAATAGTGGAAAAAAGAAAGCAAAAATTTGCAATGTGATCTGTTTCTTCCTTAGGGTTTCTCGTTACAAAGACAGTTTTCTATAGTCTCATTTTATTTTTAAAGGAATAATGTGGTTAATTTGTCTCTTAAGTAAAAGTCAAAATGTTGATTCCTCATCACTCCAATTTCACAGGAGAGATTTCTTGAAGATCTCTATAAGATGAATGTAATTTAAGAAGCTGTGTGAACATGTAAATATATACACGTATATCACAATATTCTAATTCTAGAAACAGGAAGATTAATTTTTCTCTTTTTTGCCTATTATTTCAATTCTACAAAATTTGAGGTGTTTTTTAATTGGTACATTCATCGCTGGCTAACGTAGTGAAATCGACCTATCTAGATTTTTATTTTTTTTCTCTTAATTCAACCCAAGAAATAATTTTGTGGTCCCATATTGGACCTCCAAAACCATTAATGGGTAGATTATTAACATGAATGGGGGCAGTGCATGATACGATATCATAGCATGAAACTATAAACCAAAATTAAATGCAGCTTTTAATTACGAGACAGCAACACATACAAAGGGCTAGCTTTAACCTTGGGTTGATTTGGGCTACAATTTTAACCTGCCGAACATATTTCTTTTTGCCAATCCATTACTGGTCAAGATGCTTTACGGAGCCAAACCAGCACAAGAAGAAATGAAACCACTTTTTCATTACTCATAATTTTTCAATACTCATAGATAGATGGATAGTCAGAGAGAGAGAGAGAGAGTATTGTTAACCTCCTAAGTTATATTCTAATTTTTTTAATTTTAAGTGATGTTGGAGCTAAGTTGACATTGTTACTTCGTTTTAATTGTTAAAGACTCATAAGATGTGAAGAGTCTTAAAACTTTTATAAATTTTTAATTATTAAAGTAATGGGATACTGCTAATTCAATTCTCACATTATTTAAAATCTAAAATTTTAAAATTATTATTATTATTATTACATGAAATTTTTTATTTTTTTCACCAATGCTTTTGGATTTGGCATTGTCTAATTGTAATTGGCCAGTATTGTGTATACAGTTACATTGTTATTAATTATACCTTGTTAATACGAGCAGTGGAAAACTATGTCTACCTATATATTAAGTTGTATAAGTCAAGGTTATCAACAACGTGATTTTAATTAAAATCGTTTTTTATTTAAAAGAATGGAACGTAAAATCGAAACGTAAAAACATAATTTTTAATAATATTAAAATAATAAAATATTTAAAATATTTTTATAAATTATTAAAATCGATTAAAATTGATCAAAAACGGTCAAATATTTTTACTGTTTTACTGTTTTCGATTTTAACTAAAATCGAAA
>JAVXUL010000020.1:8685655-8699608 GCA_035590515.1 Trichilia minutiflora
TCAAATATTTTTACTGTTTTACTGTTTTCGATTTTAACTAAAATCGAAAACGTTTTCTTGTAAAAAACGTTAAAAACGTAGTTTTTACTGTTTAAAAACGCGATTTTGATAACAATGATATAGGCCAACTACTGTAGGATTTTGAGTAGTGCATACTTCGGATAACGTTGTCTGTTTGTCACATGCCATATGAATTAAGAGAAAGGAAAGAGCATGGAAAAGGCTAGTTTAGGGTACCCCTTATAAAATTAATTTCTTCTAAGTTTCAATAAATAGAATTATTTTCATATTTTATTTTCTATGAAATATATCATTTATTTTAAATAACCTTTAGAAAATTTTTTGTAATCCTTTTATAAAATAAGGAGTTATGTGTAAATCTAATAAATTTTCTTTTTTAACTCTTTCTAATAATTATTCTACAAATCATTAGAAACTAAGAATTCGTTTTCAATTTTGATTTCCATAATTATTTCTACTTTTATTGAATTTTATTAGATTTGTACATTTTTCTTCAATAATATATATTGGTAAAATATTCATATTGAATGGCAACATTGATTGTATCATTTTATGAAGGTTATATTTTTATTATTATGTTATTAAAATTTACTTATATAATATAAATAAAATTATTTTTAAAATATGTCTCAACTCATAAATATTTTATTAAAAATAATATTTTAATTTCGGCTAATTTAATATAAACTCTCGAGTATGCCACTTGAGTGCTAACGAAGTTGGCTCCCAATTGTCGAGAGATGAGGAATGAACGAGGGGCAGTTCCTTTAACAATTCACAGATTCAATTAATATCTCAAGAGAAGTACAAACAAGGATCTGGATCGACTTGTTTTCGATATTTTACTCTATCTGATTTTAATAGGACATATTAAGGAAGTGAAAAAAATGGTTTTGAGTTGGATTTAAATATTAAAATTAAATTCGTGATAAGTTTGAGTAGGATTTGGATTTATAGTTTTGGGTATTCTCTGCTTAAATTCGTATACAAAATAGAGTTTAGTAATTAGTATGCGGGTACTCACACTTATGAAAAATTAAAATGTTTTAGATTTAATAATAATATACGTGTAATTTATATGAATTATGTATTTTATATTAATTTTATTTGAATTTTTATTAAGATTTTTTATTATTATATTTATATTTAAAATAAATAATTAAACAAATATTTATATAGAGAATAGTATGCGGATATTATTAATCAGATTTAAAACCAGTATGAATAATACAATTATATATTTAAATAGATTTAAGGTAAATTGGAACACCTTACCCATAAATGAATACGAAAATAAATATAATATAAATGAATACGAAAGTAAATATTATATAAATTAATACGAAAATAAATATAATATATTTTATGAGTACTTTATCTATTATCATCACTAATTGTATAAATTGATATATGTTAAAATTCATTCGTTGATAGTCTAATTGATAGGGACAAATTTAAAACTGTGTAATTAGATATATGATTCTGAATTCGATTTTTTAAATGTGTCCATAATTAAATAGAGGATTATGATAATTAGATGTCGAGTTAGTCCCAAAAAATTAATCAAAATGCACTTAAACTAAATTAGACACCTCAGTTCTAAAAAAAAACACAAAAAAAAAACGACATGCATGTTAGCATTATTCCTGTCGTTTCACTCTCTGTCTCCGAGAGTCTAAACGAAAATGTCATTCCACCTCATTTTCAACTGTTAATTTGTTATTAATGCTATTAGTCCTGTTCAGTTAGGAAATAAGTATACACAATTGTTTCAATTCAGCAATAATAACAATGGCTAGCTTCTGCAAGAATCGTATTTGATGGCGATGGCATTCTGATACACACATTATTCCCACTTGGAACCGCAAACACATGGAATATCTTATTTCATTCTATCTTATTTTGTTAAAAAGGAGATTCTCCGAATGAAATGAAATTTTGAACGAAATTAAAGGGCGGAGTCCACACGGGTTTCCTACCGTCGTCATGGTCCTATTGTTGGGTTGCAAACAACGATCGCCCAAGCGTCTAAAACTGGCCGGTGATTGTATGGGAGGTACAAACGTAAATTGACCTTATCTCAAGTGGCCCGCGCAACATCAATGCTTAAGGAGTCAATCCTCACTCTAGCCGCGGCTTCAGTTTCAATCCTAATTAAATGCTTCAAGCTAGGAGCTAGAAAATTGCAACTTGTATCATCCATTATCAAATTCTGACTCTCAACTCTGAAACAGGAGACGAATTAATTATAAGGAACCTCAAGTGGTCAAATGATACACATTGCTTTTCGATGAAAATATCGACTGCCATTGATATTATATCAATTAGAAAAAGCAATAACTTATCTTGTCCAACCTTGTGCATGGAAGAGTAAGATGTAACAAGTAGCAGGTACCACGAATGAATTAATTATTGCCAACCAACGAACTTCACAGAGATCTTTTCTTATTTTTCAGACATGCAAAAGGCAAAAGACAATGGTGTATGGGACAGCTTGTCTAGGTTCTTCCACTTTTGTAACTGGCAAACGTCGTTTTGCTCAGTCAGCAGTCAGCACAGCACACAACAGCAACTCCCGTGTTTCTGATGACAATTGACACTTCTCTCTCACAATTCAAACTTACAAAACGATCACCAAGCCCTACTGAATATCGCATTCCTAAATGCTAACTACAACACTGGTAATGGGAGAAAATCTTTGTTTTTCTTTGTTATATAATTAATGATAAATATGAGAATTACATGGAATTTATTGAAGCCTTAGGAGTCCATTACTATAAGATATCCACATTTTATAAAAATATTATTAATTGAAAAATAAAATGAAATCTTCATCATTGAAAATGATCGTGCTGCCATGCTTTGGAGAGTTGGGGTGCTTGTACAGCTTGCAAGTGCCATGTCAGTCTCTATTATATTCACTTGCTGCTTCATGCCATGACTGGTGTATTATAGGCAGAGTATGCAAGAACAGTAGTGCATGCCCATTTGACCTAACACTAGGACCGGAGTTAAACCAACAACGATGCGTGACAGTTGCCCAGCTGGATCTTGTGCCTTGTTTGTCCGGAGTCTGAAGCTTTGAAAATTGCCGATGAGTTCAACTCACGTTCTTTGCACTTGCTTTCCATGTTTCTACCCTCAGCAAAGAAATGGAAGATGAGTATTTTGGAGCCCCAGCTCCAAGCAGTATGGTTAGAGGCCGCTTTGTACCAATTCTAAACAGAATCATGAGGTATATACCGAGTACTTTCGTAAAGAAATTAATGAAGATGTGACCAGATCTAGACCCTAAGTTAAATGAATTTGCATTTGCATTCAAGGCAAAAAAATACTATGGCCTTGACTGGTTTTTGAAGGCAGCCCAGATTCTGACACAGCGAGATGGATTCTTGATCAACACCGACTACAAAGGCCTGGTGGTGCTCGTCTAGGCTCCTCAAAATGAGATCCTTGGACATCCCATCTGTTGATGAATTTTTATCTCACTGCGGATGAAATTGAAATCTCGAAACTATTATGAATGGAGTGCCTATGATCCACAACAATAACAGTAATGCCTCCACGATCACTGAGGAGTTTAAAGTAGGGCAGGAATGAGACGGAATCCATGGTCAGAAAGATCATGGAGGGCAGAGAAAGAATGGGCAGAGAGTCAAAACACAAAAATCCAGTGCCCTTTAACAAGAACAGTTCCTCTTATACTTACTGTACGATGCAGCAATTAGCAATTGGTGTCTGAGGGCGAATGTCCAAGGTGATCGGACCATTACCTAATAACTAAAAAGTGAAGCTAGTCACAGTATCCCTGGTTCAACGTATATTCAGACATCAATGTTGGAGTTGCTTTACTAGGGAATGGTGGGTATAATGTGTTGGTTATGCCCTTATACATTTAAATGATAATTCCCACCATGTACAAACTTTATATATGCAAACTAGTGCCCAATTTATATGACGTACTAATGATACATTACTATATCACACTAGTTTGTACAAACAATTTATATCCCTAACATTTCCAATTACTTTATTGAAATTCAAATTCCAAGAATAAAAGTGGTCAATCTCAAAGCAGTTAATAATAAAAAAACAGATTGATAATGCATAGAATACTAATTCAAAGATGCAATAGCTAATTAATATCCATTTCTGTTATCAATTTTGGTATATAATTATTGATCATAAACAAGCTGAAGCATCAGTTTTTTTTTCCCCCACTTCTTTCGATTTGCTTCCCTTCCAGAGAGCAAGGACAACAGGAGTGAAAAGACGAAGGGGGGCAGGGCCTAACACTTTGCTCCAAGGAACAAAAAAGTCACACACTTACAGGTTCAGTGGCTTTCACCAGCCATGCCAACTCAGTTTCATCCAAGTGTGGGGCTAAAATATCTCTACATCTCAAATTGTACATGTTCAGCCAATCTATCTCTTCAGGCGTTAACAAACTAAGGTCAATCAGCTTTCTCTGATATGGAGCCTGGTCATAAGAATCATCATCAAAGATTGAAAAACCAGAACTTAATTGCATTGTGTATGTATTTGTGCATTTAGGAGGAAGTATGTGCTGACCAGAAGTAAAATTACATCAACTCAACAGCAGAACTTAATTTAGTTACGTATACCAAAAGCAGGATGACATTTGAAGTGTGATTAGCAATGTGATTTAAGACAATATATAAATAATGAGAAATCAATTCCCACAAATCATTAACTTACCCACGTTATGTGCTCAAATGACAAGTAACCCTTGTCCCCAAAGTTAAACTTTGTATTGGCCTCTTTGACAATGAGCACATTCTCCAATCTAATGCCAAAGTTCCCATCCTCGTAGTAACCAGGTTCTGAGAAAGCATTAGAATATGATTGAATAAAACTAGATCACCCCAACAGTTCCAGCATTACAATACTTTTATTTTGGGATAGAGTTAATGAGCTGAATGGGCAGAGACTATCTTGATAGATTCAAAACAAATATAAGTGACTGTCTTCACATGCATACGGAACTCTCTGACCTAAATAAGTATATGCATGGAAATCAACAAGTTCATGAAATCCAAGCATTAGCGCAATAACAGTAATGAGCATGAGCACATCTGAGGCTAGATTAACAAAGAAGATGATATCAGAGAGAGAGAGTGAGAAAAAGATGGAATAATTTTAAAAATCATGCAGCAGTTTAAGTTATATATTAATGCTTGTTAGAGTCCTGGGATAAAACTTTCATACAGCTGCAATTAAGCAAAATATTGTTACACTAACCATCTGTTACAGTCATGGAAGATTGTATAGGCACATTTCGAGGTCTGAAACTGATTAAATGTGGCCCTGCTCAGATAGTACAACAATTAAAAAGAAAGAAATGAAAAACAACTAATTAGCTTCTCAACCAAATTAAGTACAAAAAGTAAAGGCAACAAGTTGTAATCTGTTGCTTACCTTCATGAACATTTAGGTAAGAGCCAATTCCATGACCTGTACCATGCCGATAATCAAGACCATACTTCCACAATTCCTTTCTAGCAAGAATGTCCAGCATATGACCTACAAAGCACAGTTAATCAATCAACCAATCTTCAAAAGCAGATTCACCGTTTTCATGTTAACTTAAGGGTCTGAAATTACACATCACTTCAAAATGAAAACTCATTTACACACAAAAGATAGAATAGCTAATACCACAAGTTCCATTCGGAAATCGAGCATTGCCCAGAGCAATATGACCCTTGAGAACCTGCATGATCCCAGGCAAATCAAGCAGCCTCGTTATGAATAAACTTTTAAGGTTGCATAATTATGGAGAACAAAAAAGAATGCGTTGAGAAAGTTTGACTAAAGGAACAAAGAGGCAAAAGCAGACAATCACATAATCAATGAATTTCCAATTTTCGATAATTCAACCTGTAGAAATAAACGAATGTTATCCTAATAATGAAGATTTTGGTTATACATCAATCAGGAATGGAATTAACAATTATATTTACAAATTGTCGTTTATTTTTCCAAAAGTGGCAGCAGGAAAAATAGCTATTATCAAACAATGTGCTGCTTAGCAACAGTTCTAGAGGTGATGACTTGACACCATTACTCGTGATACGTAACTAGTAGCAGTTCCAGAGGCCAAAATACTTTACGGCAGCTGTAATGCTTGTATATGGCCAGAGATGGAAGCAATAATGTTGATGGTGACAAATAGCTACCAACTACAGTTGGTAACACTGAGACAACGGTTGTTATAAGCATTGGTCATAGAGGTGTTATGAGCAAAAGTCTAGTGGAAGTGGCAACTGCCAAACTGTTTGTGAACCCAATAAAGGCATAGCTTAAGCAAGTAGCAGCTTACTGCCGACCGGAGTGACCATAGGGAAGTTGTAACTGGGACTGGTGGGTGTTGTCAATCGAAGCTCAGAAATCTTCAAAGATAATTAACGGGTTATGTATATCCCAAAGTAAGAGCAAGCACTATAAGCCTGTATGCAAATATCTAACTAGCATATGGCCCTTCGTGGCCGAAGTTCCATAAGAGCTATATAACTTGCAAGAAACATTACACTTTAGAAAATCAATCACACATAACCATCAAGACAACATTGTTGTTGTGTATGAAGTGCCTTTTAACAATAGCATGTTGCAGGTTTCATGGTGACATATAACCTTGTTATAATCAATACAAGTCCAATTACAGACAAAAAGAAGAAAAGCAATGGCATATGCTTCATCAGTTGGTCTACTGTTTTAGAGATACATTTCCAAATTTATATGGGGTCCACCATATTGAAATCGTTTAAAAGTCATTTCCTTTTTCAAGCCCAAAAGACACACTAAATCTGACATTCAAAGAATGTAGAACAAACAAGAGCCTGGCAACACTGTTTTGAGAAGCATAATATCAAAGTTGAGTTGAATTCAAATACCAAATAACTAAGTGCCCCAGAAGAGATGAAAGGAAGGCACTCACTGCAGTGTAGCATGTTTTCTCATGTGCTGAGGATTTTCCAAAATGAACTGTCCGAGTTATATCGGTTGTTCCATCTAGATACTTCAATGGTGCCATCAATTATATCAATGAAAAGATAGAAAATTTAGAACTTTATGGTCAAACTCAGTATAAATGGTGTTCTGTAGATAATATGCAATTATAGAATATTTGACAAACCTGTGCTCCAGAATCAACTAGGTAGATGCTGTTTGGATCCAACTCAGCACACGTTTCTGCCTGCGGTGAATAATGCATGATGGCTGCATTTGGACCAACCGAAGAAATGGTAGGAAAGCTTAAACCTCTAAAATGCTGCAATCATTCACATTAAAAAAAAAAAAAAATCCTGTCACATGGAACAAATTAAGAGCACAAATAGAGATAAAATGTTGTATGGCATAAATCAGGTTCACTAATTGATCAAACCAAGCCTTGTTCATTTGCCATCTTTGGTAGTATCCCAAGAAAGTTCTCAACCTTGATATGACTTGATATGAAATGTTAGCAAAGACAAATAATTTTTGCCACAAATGTTGAATGCTCTCAACAATATAGAACAATATAGAACACATAATAAACTCCATTTGAGTCCAAAATTAAATAAAAATATCCAAGACCCACTTCAAGTATCACAACCTTTACCAGATTTAGCTTGTTTTGACTAGCCAGAGGACCAGACTAGCATGAACTTCCTTGTCAAGCGAACATCCTATGCAAGTCAGTTTCTAAAGGAGAAGAATTAATCCTAGTAATATTTTCCCATAATGAGATTGTAAAATCCATACCCAAACAATCTATTCATTATACTTTGATAACTACATCAAAAAATTTATAAACTTTATCCCAACTGCTGAAACAGAAATCACAATGATATCATTAAGAATAACTATTGTCAAACAGTATCCCTTCAGATATCCCCTTGGACAGACCAATTACCCTGGCAATTATCCCATATGAAAAATGTAATAACAATTTTATAGGAAAAATCTCCACCGTTTTTGCGTTCACTACCGTTTTTAAATCCACAAACCAGATTTGTCAACCAGCTTCAAAGATTTTAAAATCAGATCCAAATCATTTTAATCATTCAAAAGCTCAATTTGTGAGAAGTAAATAATATATTTTGGAGTAATTGAAGTTAGCATCACCTCTTTAGCTGCTCGGAAACTCTCCAGCTTGTCACTTGCAGTCACCTCAGTTAATTTCATGGTTTCCCTACCAAAAATCATTCCATTGACAAAACAAAATACAAATCAGTGACAAGTGAAACTAAACCATTTTATGATGAGAAGATATGCCTACTCAGCCCAATAAGAAAACAAAAGAACCAATCTACTGATTTCTAGCAAGAAAATTGATTAAATATGTTAATAAGACTGAACAATCCTCATTTTCTGTTGATATATAAACTACGATGAAGAAAAATACGAATATGCATGAAGCCTAAAGCAGTGATAACATTGGCAACTAGAGGAAGCAGCTTAAATCTTAACGTTTCATCTGAAGTCTCAGCAAGAATTAACTTAATCCAACTGCAGTGTTTAATAAGGGAAAAGCAGAAACAAAACAAATTTCAAGATATCTTGTCAGATAATTCCCCTTAAACAAATTTCAAGATATCTTGTCAGATAATTCCCCTTTCTCTGGACTTATATATATTGATGTACATAGCAACATATGACACATCTCACTATCACTAGAAATTATATGTATGGCCAGGAAATGCCAAAATAAAAGGAAGACTTACGGATATTTTTCCTTGTTTGCCTTCCCTTCTGAGAAGTAACCTGAAGCCCCATAAATCTCCTGCATCTGTACAATTGAAAGAAGCTTGGCCATCATGTTTTAAGCACAAGATTTTGTTTTATAGATCGGTTTTAAGAGAGAGAATCCTTAGACAATTAGAACACATTCATATGGGAAATATAAAAAGTTACCTCATAACATACCTGCTTATCCAACCAAGCAAGATATTGCACAACAGCAGCACCATCACGTATGTGGGCCTTTTTTAAGCCATCCAACTCAACTGGGTTCTGAAATCATAGAACAATCAGTTAGCAAGAATAAATTACTTTCCGTATTGCTCATTGCTATGTTTAAAACAATAATATTAAAATAACTGTAGTTTCTAGAGTAACCTAAGTTTTTACACAAATACTTGTGGACAACAAAGCATGTTTACGCTTACCACATACACAAGTAAGCATGTCCACATTTACCAAAATCAAGAACGAACCTTTCTTTGGCATATAACAAATTGACAAAAGTTGAATCATCAAATTTCTATAAAGATTGTTAAATCATATACAAGTTTATTTAACTCTATCAAGAATGCTAAATGTTAATCTTGCTGAGAGCTGAGAGACTCAGACATTAAAATGCAACTAAGAGCCTTCATTCCGATCTAATAAACACCAATGACAAGATGAGGAAATGTACCAAGATGGCTAGAGAAAGTTACAACTCCAATACAATGCAGCAGCAGAAAAATTATGAATAAAAGCCGGTGCTCTTTAAGATTATTCGAATTGCATGCAGCATCCAAGATCAAAATTACAAAATACACCATAAATTTAACATCAACTATCAAAAGCTCAAGAACCATTTTTTTAGCTTTTTTAGCTTGGTGATATAGACAAGCCACGCTTATATGTTTATACTGATGGGTTCCAACTAAATATTATCCACAATTTTCTAAGATCATATTATCTTATTAAATTTGAGCAATAAGAAATATTCATGGTGTAGAAAGTGCAAGTACTACCTTTAAAGCTTTTGCAAGAGCCAAAGGCGACTGCTGCAGAACAACTTTATCGGAATTCAATTTTGAATACAAAGCATAACAGCATGACCCAGGGTCAACCCATATGAGATCGTTATTATTTCCTTCCAGTTCATTTGTACCATTTTCTTGTACATCAGCTGGTGTTTCTTTGACTGCAGACAAAGGGTTGAGCTGATTAGATGAAAGCAAGACCACATCTGAGCTCACTGCATCATAATCCCGAACTTCAATTCCACTTTCCTCAAAGAATGAGTTAACCTGTATGCAGAACAAGTGAAAGTTAACTTTTTGACCTGCAGGTTCATCTGTGTCTTTTATGGATATAAGAATTGAATTCCAAAGATTAGGGCAGCATAAGTCTACTCCTTGGGGGTTAATAGTTAATATTAGATCCAACATTGATGAGTCCAATGGATCATTAGGAAACTTTCCCATGTCTGGCACTAAAAAACACAATTAAATAAGACATTCTGAGAGGATACAGAAAAATAATATAATTATAATACTGACCTCCGAAGACACCTTCTTCTTGTCCACATAAAAAAAAGCCGAATTCGTAGTAACTATAGCAAATGCATGGACAACTGGGCAGTAGGACACATCAGTTCCCCTTATATTATACAACCAAGCAACCTGCAAAGAAGCAACCAGACTGATATATATTGCCAGACACAAAATTTTGAAAAATGGAAAATGTCCTAGAAGTCAGAAATACTAAACCTCAAGTTGTAAATAAAGGCAAAAGAATGGGAATTATGAGATAAACTTACCTCATCAAGAGTTGTGATGATCATAGCACAAGCTTTTTCATTAGTAAGCTTTCCTCTCAAATCCTTCAGCTTCTCTAAAACAGAACAACCAGCAAATTCTATTGGATGAACAATAACGGGATTAGTTTCCGCTGGTGGTCGATTTTCCCAAACTTTGTCCACCAAATTGGTTGAGGTTTGAACCAGCTTCTGTTGTTTTTTGGCAAAGGCACGCTCCCACCTCTGTGCAGTGTCTATGGACACACACCAAGGGTCAACACCAATGGTCGCATCATTTGGCAGATTCTAATAATACCAAAGCACAAGATCCAGTTGATTCCATCAAAAACATGTATAATAATTAAAATAAATAGATAAACAAGAAGATAAGAATAACTAAACTTATAGTAGCATTAACACCATCAAAAAGGAACCTCACATAAATGGTGAAAAGTCCAGGTTAAGAACAACTTGAGAAATTAAGCAATCAAGAAATTAGAGCTTAAAAGTACTTTTGATATGATCCATCATAGGTTGGCTGGTCCAACTTTATGCAAAAAAACCTCCATACCATGCATTCAAATTAAGGAGATAGAAAATCACACTTAACTTAAATGAACAGAAATGTTCTAACTAAAACTCAAATTGCAAGCTTTTATTAAAGATTGAGAACAACATATTGAAGCTAAACCACATAAACTTATAGAGACACTGCAATGAGAGGAAGAAAAAATTCTGTAGAAACTATATAGATGATCATTGTAACACACAGAAAACATATCAACACACACCTTTTTAACACACAACCTTAATTGTCATGAACAAGTTATTTGCAGTGTATAAAGTTGGTAACTTACATCGGCCAACCAGACATCTACAGCAGGGTCCTCTCCTATGCGCATAAGTTCCCACTCACCACTAAGCTCTTGCGCTGCCTGCAGAAAATACCGTCCATCCGTCCACAAAAGCGCCTCATTCATCGTAATAACCGCCAAACCTGAATCTCAATCCAAAAAAGAATACATTCAGAACAAAATAGACTACCTTGATTTTACCTTAAATCTTCATAAGCAAATCTCACTCTACAACAATATATAACTAATTTTCACTTGACAATATTATCAAATAAAGTAATCCATAATAAATTTGTGATATAATAGGAATGTCTAGCAAAAAACGAAACTGACCGGCACTTCCAGTGAAGCCAGAGACAAATTGACGCCGTTTATCACGTTCAGAAACATATTCACTCTAGAAAAGTAAAAATATTATTACATGGAATTAAAAATTCGAAAATGATTCAAATGCCAAATAATTATGATCCATAGTAAACCTGGTGGTAATCCTCCGATGGAACGACTAGAGCATGGAGAGCAGGATCATGTGACGACATAAGAGACCTCAAAGCAGAGAGAATTTCCGCCATTTTTTTTTCCCAATTTCCTTTGTTTATCTTATCTGGCTACCTCCGATGATGAGTCTGAGTGTTTTGCAGGATTTAGATTTCGAGAGACAATAATGGGAAAATGGAGCACCTGCGATTTTGTTGGAGCCGAGTGAATCACACAGATAGAGAAGTAGTAATGATTCGATTTCGATACGCCGGCTAGCGTTTCGAATTTCCCATATTGACCCTCTATTCTCTTTGATATTTGAGGGTTACATATTCTCCGGGGGAAAGACAAATCTGCCCTGTAGTTTTTGAAAATGTTCTATTCCCCGTTACCAAAATGTTTATACTCTTCCAATTATTTTTTTAAATATTACTTACCTCTTTTATTAAAATATTTATAATTTAAAAAAAATAAATACCTTTTATATTCTTTTTTTCCTAAAATTACCATAATACCTTAATCATTTAAAAATTAAATAATTAATATTTAATATTATTGATGCAAGAAATCGGCTTCGTTCTCGACCCCGTACACCAACAGATTTTTTCTTCTCGTCCTTGAGTTTAAAACTGAAAAACACACAGGACATCTCAGAGGTAAAGTCGATTTCCTGACGAAAATCCTCCAATGCCTAAATTAGTGAGATTTTTATTTAGTGTGTGAGAGAAGTATACATGTAAGCTAAGAACACAAAAGCTTCAAAGAAAAACAGAAGGAATATTCTGTATGTGTGTGTTATTTGTGTTTTTTTCTGCGATAGAATGTGTTATAGAAAATGTGATAGAATGTGAATAGAAAAAACCTCTTTTACTCTTTATTGAAGTCCCTGTAAAATTCCTGCCCAAGGTCTGTGAAAAATCCCTTGGGATGAGTGAAAAGTCAGAAAATCTCCAATATCCTCGATTTCTGGATGCTGTGTATTGGAAGCCTAGGAGTTTATATTTTCGGACACGTGTTGTCGCGTGATTGATGCGCCCAGAGCAACTAGCTGCAAAAGTCAATGATTATGGGAAATCGTAATACTGTTACCTGTCACGTCATCACCGAGTGTCCGAGTGTCTGTATCCTCAAGTGGAGCTTTCAGCTCTCCCTAGAATGAAATCCCCTAGTTTTTAAGAGGCCTTTACACAACGGGTGGTAGTTTTGAAGACGCCAAAATGTAGTATTGGCGATACACGTGTACCCTGAGTATCAACGAGTCCTTGTCTTGTTGGAAAGAACGTATTTGTTCGACTTCCCGAGTCCAGAAAGCTTGTCATCGCAGGCCTCGAGTCTGAGTGTGAGTTAATTGAGGATAACTCGTCGGAGGTCCTTTTAGCAGTAAAGTCGGGTAACATACCCGAGATGTCTTGGCCGTCCCCCCGATAATGTAACCAGCTTCTCGAGAAGACTTCGTGTCAGAAAGTCCATATGGGGATGAGGTGCATGCTTAACGGGCCTGGATAACGATCTGGGCCTGTGGGTTGGGCTTGTGAACTGGGCTTCAATAAAATATCCCAATAAATATATTAATCTTTTAATTTTAAAAAGTCAATATTGTAAACTAATTATAAAATTAAAAACTAGATAATTCATATTTAATTTATAATAATAATAAAATAATTAATTAATAATTTAGACAGTTAATATAATTATATTTTTTATTTTTAAATTAAAAATAAAATAATTAATAGTTAAGTATTTATTTAATCATTAGTACTTATCCCTCATTAATATATTTGTATTATATATATTACTAGTTAGTGATTAATACTGAATTTTTAATCATCAAAATAATCAAATTTTAGTTCATAATTTTAAATGATCAAAATATTTATTAAATATTTACTTTACTTACAACTATATTTATATATGATAATTTAAAAAGTCATCGCATTCAAAATATGTTTGGCTGCAATCAAAATTCTAATACAATGATTTTTTAAATTATCATATGTAAATATATTTGTGAAGTAACATAAGTATTTAATAAATATTTTGATATTTATATTTTTAAAATTATGAATTAAAATTTTATTATTT
>JAVXUL010000020.1:8699708-8713027 GCA_035590515.1 Trichilia minutiflora
TTATTATTATTATAAATTAAATATGAATTATCTAGTTTTTAATTTTATAATTAGTTTACAATATTGACTTTTTAAAACTGAAATATTAATATATTATTATATTAAATATTAATTATTTAATTTTAAAATTATCAAGATATTATAGTAACTTAAGACAAAAAAATATTAAAAGGTATTTGTTATTTTTTTAGATTATAAGAATATTTTTTAAAGTATTTATTATAAATATATTGATAAGGAATAAATGATGTTTTTAAAAATTATATAATATTTATTTTTTTAATTATTGAAGAATATTCGTTACAAACCTTTTGAGAAGAATAATTGATATTTTTAAAATCCATAGGTATTTGTCTTTCTCCCAAAATTCTCAGCGTCAAATCCAGAATCAAATCCCGTTCTGTTAAAATCAAATCAATTTTGAATCTTTATAAGGCTAAGTAATTATATAACAGTTTTATGTATTTTATATTTTTTTTAAAAATAATTTATTGTTTGATTTCGCCTCATTTCAAATTATTCCCTAATTTGTTGTCACGTCTGGACTCAAAGACCGACTTACTATTACCCCATCTGCAGAGTCGGTTAAGGATGTTGACGTCAACCAACCAAACTGTTCATGTATTTGATATGATAATAATAATAATTAGTAAACACAGAGATGATGCCTATGATGGAAATCGGTTCTTTCAAATAGTGGTTCGCATCGCACAAATAGAAAGAAAAGGAAATAAGGAAATTTATTACATCAATTTATGATAAATTACACGTTACGAAATCAAAATATACAAAGACATTTACCTGATTCACTTCTTATTTGTGGTGATCACGCAGAAGAATTTCAAATCATTTACATCTTTCTAACAGAATGCATCACAGGGAAAAAGGAATTAAAAAAAAATGAAAAAAAATATTGTCCGACAACATCTGAATGAAGCACCAAAATCAATCAACAAAGCAAGCGCCACCGAACAGAAACAGAAATGAGGAGAATAGATATTGTTTGAAGAATGGAACACAAGACAACACTAAGCCTGGCAGAGCCTCTTGACTAGTGCAGCCATATACTTGCCCTGATGTTCTGCTAATGCCAGTTCTGTTTCACTAGGCTCTCTTGTGCCATCACCAGCAAAAACTCCAGCACCATATGGAGAACCCCCACGGATGGAGTCCATCTTGAACATACCGGCTCCGAACGTGTAACCAATGGGAACAAACAGCATTCCATGGTGGGCCAATTGGGTGATTGCAGTCCAACTAAAACAAACAAAATTGGAACATTCAGGGGAAAGAAAACTGTCAACTTATATCTTCATTTTTTGAGAAAGAAATTTGTCCATAGCCCAGAGAGATGAAATAACACTCTTACACAGCATATTAATTTGCATTCCCTATGAGTAAAAAGAACTGAGAAAAAAAAAAGTAAAACCAAAGTGGTTAACCATAATCATTAAAACTTTAAAATAGCATACACACACTTTGTTTGCACAGGATAAACATACTTAATAGGTTGATTGGAAGTCTACTTGTAGTTAGCATCAAGTTCCATCGTTCCTCTTGCAAAAAGTCAAATTAATTGGGATAACAATGCATGTCCATAAACATAGAAAATGAGAACTTGAGAAGTAAATAAATAATACCAAAATCTTAAAATGAACTGTAGTTCTTGCAAGCCAACTTCAACTTTGCTAAAATAGAAATATGTTTTTCTTAGTTTAGCTTGTAGAAGTAATCCATCTTCCTTTTTGTTGGTTTTCCATCAGGCTACAAAGTTCACCACAATTCTTAAAAAAATCTCCATATTAAGGACTCTAATGACTTATTAGATATATCATAGGGATAAGAACTCTAATTCCAAAGAATCTACGTCTTTCAATTGGCTTTCAGAAATCAGAAATCATGTAAATAAATTGACATTTCCTGCCACGAAATTTCTGCTTGATTATACATGTTCTAACACTCCAACCTCATGTCTAGGTCTCAAGTGCATTGACAAAGCCAATCTCCTGAACCTCAGAGTCTCGAAATTCTAAATTACTAATCACGCTTACAAAAGTTCCATTCAAGATCTTTATCATTGCTTCTCGCATGCTCATGAATCCTACATATAAATTTACCTTGCAAAACTCACATTTGCATAACCAACAAATCCACCGGCAACAATAAATGTAATTAGCAATTTAAATTTAAAAAATAAAAAACAAAAAAAGAGCTTTCTACACTACAGCCCATAAGCATATCGACAATCGGATACTATCTAAATGCATTTCTGTTTCCAAACAAACGGTAGACTATAGTTAGATGTGCCAAAAAATAAACAACGAAATTTCAAATTAAACAATAACAACAATACAACAAGGTAACTAGACATACGCAGTGGTTTCTTGGCCGCCGCCTTGAGTCCCAGTACTGACAAAAAAACCGGCCGGTTTACCGACGAGTTTCCCTTCCTTCCACAACTGCCCAGTCGAGTCAAAAAATGCCTTCATTTGAGCGGCCATGCACCCGTACCTGGTCGGAAACCCAAACAAGAAGCCATCGGCCTCCACCAAATCCGCAGCAGAAATTTCCGGGATCCCTTCATCTCTCGGCGGCACTTTCATGTGCTCCAACACCTCTCTAGTCAACGTTTCCGGCACCCGAAACAACAACCCCTCCGCACCCTCCACGCCATCCACGCCCTTCTTCATCCTCTTCGCTAGGCCCTCCACGTGGCCATACATCGAATAGAACACGATGAATATCTTCAATTTTGTGATTTCTCGTTGTTGAGACGATGTCGCTGTAGTGTTGGTGGTGTCGTTAGCGTTAATTTCGGAGGTGTGATCAGAGATTGGGATCGGAGCCTGTACTGTGTTGTCTCGGCGTTCAGAGCTGCCGGTTCTGGTGGGAGGGTGTTTTTTCTTGCTGGGGACACATCCGCTGCCTTTTCCCATCAAGAACTAGACAATTCTTCGATGAGGACAGTATGAAAGCTCGACTGTTGAGCAAAAATTTGGTGGGTGCTCGGCAAATGGATTCAATTGTTAATGACTATTGAAATTGTTGGTGAAGTGAAGGATACAAGTGTTTTTGAAGATGAGATAACCTTCAGGTCTGGATCCGTAATGTGGAATAGAAGATTCGGATGCGGCGAAGTTTGACTGAGAATTCCAGATCTGCGAAGCATCACACGTGCCCGTTAAAGTTCTGAACGACGTCGTATCGTGAGCATCGATGGAAGATTTGAAAGCATTCAGTCGAGGTTTGGGCTTTGGAGAACCAAGGCAACAGAGCAAGCCCAGTTCCCATTACCAACCTCGGGACTAATCTGTTTAAAACATTCTGCTCCATCCAAGGCAAAAGTCCGGAAACCACTACTCATGGGTTTCTGAGTTGAAGACTTAGGATCATTTGAGTGTTTATAAATAAAACTGCCCAATTTACTAAATACACCTAATCGAAAATTTATCCGCAATAAACCTGAGGTGCAATTAGAATTGTCATGCAGTCTAATAGGAAGACTCTTCAAATAAATTAGTGTGTTGTTGGGCTGATCAATATACATTGCATGAGACGGAAGTGGTGGTTCTGTTGAAAATTTATGGATAAGCTTGATGTGATGAGATTATGTGAAAAGACTATAAATTGGTTGCATACCTTTGGGTTAATTTAGTGTCTTTGTGAATATGAAGCAACAATAATATGAATGAAAACCAAGAAACAAGTGATGTGTTATGCTATTTGGGTGGCGATTGGGACTGCAACAAATATAAATCATATTGTTGTGGTAGCATGATAGGATTGTGCAAAAGCTAAGCTCATCGCTTTTAAGGAGGGGAAAGAAGCGAAAAAATAACTTGAGTAGTACATATGAGTGGCCTATAAGTGACACCATTAACACCTAACTAGGCCATAGAGACATAAATTTCTATTCCCAACTTGGACCACAAGTAAAACCAGACACGACCCACTTACCTAATTCTTTGATTTCGTAATAATTTCGATTTAAATAAAAAATAATTAATTATATGCCTTTTTATTATTACTCTTATATATTAGCGTCTACATATTATAAGTTAGAGTGAGTGATCAATATTAATATGTTATAATTTTATACCTTTAAGTAGTTGTGTGAAACTATATACACTATTATTATTACTTCTAATTTTTTATAGGACGTTTGAAAAGAGGTTGATTGCTAGTTTATACAATTAAGAACCCACCAAAGAAAATTTTCAAGTAATTAAGTAACCCGACATGTTTGTTAAATTTCCTATTGCCTTTTTCAAATGAAATACTAAACTCAAAAAGTTTGCCTTCCACCAGTGTTTTTGAATCTACAATACCTGAGACGCACACAGATCAATCTAGACATAATTTAATGTTGCAAGAATCCGTACTTCCATGACACACGGCTCCAATATAATCGCAATACGTGTTAAACAAGATCATTAAGGAAAAGGTCATTAAAGTTAAAACCCCAAACAAAGACTAATTAGAGCAGTGATGGCCATGTGCCAAAGCAGCTGGGGCAAAGTGACAAGAGCAAAGAAATTAAAAGACAGCTTGGAATCCCGAAAAGAGTGTGGAGTTGGAAATTAGGAAAACGAAAGAACCACAGTAAGCCACATACCCACTTCTCCACCATACATGTTTAGTACGATTTCCTATGTTTAATCATAAATTAAGGTATTAATTAATGAAGTTAATTAAGTACAGAATCCTTAATTATTATTTAATTGGTTATAAACTTAGCTGTTAGCGAGATTTCTTGCTTTTAAGTGTGGGGAATAATACTACTTTATGTTTGTGCGCGTGTTGTGTGGACTTTAGCTTTCGTGAAAGTGACAAGCTGAGGCTAATGGGTTTGCCTTTTCAGTAGAAAACACTAATTAAAGGCTTGTCACTGCTTACTAGTTAGCTCTCTCTTTTCGGTTTACTTTTTAAGTATTTGACTAACCTCTTTCTTTAAAATTAACCCAGTAGTTAAGATGTGGGTTAGGTTGATGACTTGTTTCGTTTCTTGACTATTAATCACACGCGCCATCTTATAGTCTACAAAGTTGCTGTGATTTGTCAGATTCGTGGCTTGCCAAGACTATGGAATGGTGTGTTAGTATTTAGTATATTAATCTGTCGAATTCAGAGCTAGAATATAGCATATTTAATTCAATACCCGACTGGATAACGCCCAAAATTAAGGCTTAATTCAAGGGTTTGTTGAAATATGTAATGTTTAATGAAATTTGCACTCGTTTGGAGGACAAAAGCACTAAACAAAATTTAGTATGGCAAGAGGGAAACATGAAATAAGACTCTGTGTGGCATATACAACGGACACAGAATTGACTTGAAGAAGAAAGACTTGGATATGAAATGGTCATCGCACAATCCAGAGGCATCATACAAATCCCAATCCATTTATGGGAATTGAATTTGATAATCATGAATAGAGGTAGAGACACAAGGAAGGAAGAGTTAATTAGAATAACTATGTATTCATCTATTATATAAAATTGATAGGCTCCTTGGTAATACAAGGTCACGGATTGCATTTGGTTTCTGATATTTTCTTGGTCTCATTGACATATATGGTAAAAACAATTAATAAGTTCCTTGAAATTATTATTCATCTCACATTGGATTTACTTACCGTGAATCCAATCATTTGACACCGATTACACAATTGTATGTTTTTCTTGCTAGATCACTGTGAACCAAAACAATAAGCACTAATTAATTTATTTGTGCATTTATAAAATCAAACGGAAAATGAACTATTTGAGAAACACAACTGATTTCTTAGAAATTAGTGTTAAACTCAAAACCTATGATCAAACAATTAATATTTTCTGAAAAACAATTTTTTAAGAAAATTCCATAATTCACCTTTTTAAATTTCTATCAACTAATGATATTAAACTTGTTTTTCAATTTTTTTGGGTTCTTAAAATTTTTTTTTTGATATTCGAGCGAAACCTAATCCACCCAACTTAAACCATAGGCTAAACCAGTGAAATGATGCACGGTCCAATTTAACAATCGATGATGTTACAGCAGAAGTGATCGGGTACTGTCAATTTGGATCGGTGCTAAACAGTCGTCCAACGAGGAGCAAGTCAAAGAGAAAATCCTCGACCTCTTACCCTTGACGTTTTAACAAAGTGTAAGACCTAAGATTTAAATACGAGATTGGCGTTAAGCAACCTGGACACACTTTGAGGTGGTTTGGTTCTTAAAACTACCAAATATATATTCAGTTGTTGAAGATAAAAGATTTGATTTCTCATGCTTCTACATATTTAATAAAAATTTACAAATATTATCAATTGTTTCTTGATAAACTTATGGGTTGTCGACTGAATTGATGAAAAGCCAATTTTCATTAGGGGTATTAATAATACTATAGGAGTAAGTGATTAAACAGAAGAATAATGTTACACTATTCGAATTGGGACCACTTGTTTATTCTTTTTCAAAAGGGGATGAAACGGATGGTGCTTGTATATTATGATTTTGTTGACAAATGTTCTTAAAGAAGATCATTCAAAAAATCCTTTCATGCTTAGGGATTGGTTAATAATTAAGTTTAGTACGTGATTAGCCAAATCAAAAGATGCAATATCTAATTGCCGATAGATGTTAAGCGTCTACTTGAGAGTTGGTAGAAGGGAAACAATGGTCGGATGTGTCGGGATAAACATGACACCCATTTGTTTAAGCCTCTAATTAATTTGTTGAATATTTTAAGCGAATAATATGTACAGTTTTATAAAACAAATAAAACAACTCAAAAGCTAGCATCCACACCACTCCATGCGCATCTTCTTCTTCATCCTAGACAGCTTTTAGCATTTGCTTTCTTGATTATGGAATATTAAACAAATAACATAAAATATAACACAATTAACTTAAGCTGCCAGCTTACAACTGTGAAGAATCCCTCTCTTTCTTGTTGGTCTTATCATCCTTATCCTTACTTACCATATTTGTCTTTACTTTAATCCCGTCCTGTTAACCCACGTTAAAGACAGAGACTATCAATTTCACGGTTTATCCATTTTGCCTAAAATGAACACCTACTTGATTTAGAAATAACCTAGTCTTCTAGAGAACGCCATTACTTTTCTGATGAACCAACATGCTCTTTTTCTCTTGGACCATTAAAGTTTACTTCAGGACAGTCAATTAAGTTTAAACCTACTTTAATATTTGTGGGTTTCAAAGTTTGTGTGTCATCGATAATTAACGCTTGTCAAAGATAAGCTTTACCTACTTAGACAAGAAGCTTTATTTATGATCCGCTTCCTTCATGGACGAGTTTAGAAACCAAGAGCAAAAAATGGCTCCATGAAATGACTTGCCCTCCGTCATTCAGTCTGTGTATGTCCATTATATATGCATGCCGAAATTTTTTTGAATGAGACAAGGTTGCGAAGAAAGGCATGAAATTTCAGAATCATTATAAGGATTCTTGAGGATAAGATCAATGGAGATTACGGAGAGAGAGAGAGAGAGAGAGGACCAGAGAACTATTGGCATCAAATTATACTTGTTTTTACTTTATTTGTGTGCGTTTGTTTCAATTATTCATCTGCAGAAGAGTTTCCTTGTTTTAACGATTAGGGTATTCTGATCCTTATTACTAGCCTTTAGTTTTATCTTAGACCATGTCAGCAAAAGAAATTGCAAAGTTGAAGCACAAAGCTATTGCCTATTGGTGATTGAAAGGATCTGAATTCTAATTGGTTCGTTTATTGTTTTAAAAGTTTACGTGTCTATACATGAATGGATCAATGTGGTCCTCTTCATCAGTTTCGTGGGTCTTGTGACACGCGTAGAAGGTTTTGTTTACTCCCCATGTGCAGTTTGACTAACCATGGGACAAATCTTGGTTCCAGTCTCAATAAAAGTTTTGGCTGAGCCATAGGAAGCCGTACGTTCGGCTCTAACTCAAATGAATTTATAAGCTTAATTTAATTTAGGTTTCTTTTTCTTTTATTTTCGGATAAAGAACAATTTTTTTAAACTCCCTTAATAATGTAAACAAATCAAATTTTTTCGATTGCTTTTCTTCAGATGACATATTCAAACTTCAGTTTTATATTGGTCAAAATCTGAGGCCTATAACGCAGAAGCTATCTATGTGTCCACTGATGTAAATTTATTGTACTGAAAATACTCGTATCATCGAATTAGACAGCTTTTCGACAAAAAGAAGGAAAATTAGTACACCAATCCAATAGAGAATAGAAGAAATTATTTCCCTTTTCAATTCCACTAGATGTCTTCTTCTTCCTGTTGTTGCCCAACCTTGCAAATTATAGTTGTAATTTGATTTCTTTTTATATCATTTTGAATTTTAAATAAATTTAAATATTTGAATTTAAACCATCTATTTATTTTTTTACTTTAAATATAAGAATTGAATTATTCATTTTTTAAAATTAAAAATTTTGAAAACTAATATTTTTACGTTTGTATTTTTATAATTTTATATGTTAAATAAATAATAAAATCTTGAATTTTATTATATAAAAAAATATATTTTTAATTTATAAAATAATTTGATAAATTTAAGTTAAAATACAATAATAAAAAATAATAATTATATTATTTTGTTATAACAAATTTTTTAAGTTGTATAATTTTTTTATGAAAAAATATGTATATTTTAAAAATAAAAATAAAAAGTATTAGGTTTTTATATGGATAAGAATATAAATAAATTTATTAAGTAAAAATTATAAATATATTTTATAAAGTTTTTAGATCTTTAAAATTCAGACAAAAAAGTAAAAAAATTTTTTTAATGAAACAAAGAATATTTTAAAAAGTTCATTAAGTTAAAAAATAAATAATTTAAATTACGTTAAACAAACAAATTCAAATAATTAAACATTAACTTAAAAAAATAAATCTCTAAATTTAAACAAATCATATAATTTCCGATTAATTATTAACATTTTACTTATTTTGGTGTCTATCTTTGCAATGCCCTATCCATATTTTCATTTTTGCCTTACCCATTCTCATACAAGAACAAGAGCAACGCAACAATAATCTTAGCCAAGTTTGCCATGTCAGGCTACCTGCATGGAATTTATATTCAACAAATGCTTTTATTTATTTATTTATTTATTTTACTTCCATTTTCTATAGTAATATTACACTTACTATTTTTTGTTACTTCTAAAAAAAAGTATTACTTTCCTAAATTTTTATTAAATTTTCTAAATTACAAGTGAATTTTATAAAATATTTAAGAAATATGATTTATAATTTAAAAATTTTAACCGAAAAGTTTTTAAAATGTGACAACTGATAGCTTTTTGTTTTGATTTACTTAGAGCATCTCCAATGTATTTATGAATTGTCTTTTTAAAGATGTCACGTATATAAAATACATATTATAAATACAATTGGACTCTCCAATATATTTAGTTCCATCTACTATCAAGCTGACATGGTAAAAAAAATAATTCACACTCTCAACTTCATCCTCTATTTTTAAAGGGTCTTATTGACAATCATTGATTGCTGACTCAGTAATTTATTTATTTTATTAGTAGTTAAAGGAGGAAAAAAATCAATTTAATAATTTTATAAAATAATAAATAATAATTTATATTCACATTAGAGAGTAATTTTTAGAGATGATATTTATCAATTCATGTAAGATGCAAATTTCTTTATATTAATGATGTAATACATTTTTTATGAAAATAATTCATTTATACATTGAAGATGCTGTTAATTAACAGCAGAACACATCTTTTATTTATTAATTTATTAAAAAAATAAATTAATTAAATGATTGGTGGATGCACATGCCACGTGCTCCAATCCAATCAGTTAAAGCAGTTAATTTATCATTTTCCGTTGTATACAAAATAAATATATATATATATAAAAGAGAGAGAGGTAAGTAGGCTCAGCAAAAACAAAGCCCACCCCACATTTTTTGGGGAATAATAATTTATATGAATTGGATTGCTCAAAAAGTAACACGTACTCAAATTGTATGATACGATATTTTTTAAACGAAAATTTACATGGGCATGATGAATACACGAAAGTTTTTGTTTTTTTACTGTTTGTAGTCATATATTTTAATTTTTTATTTATGATTATTATAAAATAAAATTATGAATAATAATAATATATAGTGAAAAATTAATTTTAAAGAGCATGAAATAAATTTACCAAGTAACAAAATTATCTCTTCCCTTTCTTTTTTTGGATCTACAAATTCTATGAAAATTATATTATCAAATTCTTCAAGTAATAATAGATGACAATAAAATTAAAAATTTTATTAATGATGTGGTAATAAAAATTTATAAGTAATAATTGTTTAATATTTGTTTTAAATTTAAAATTAAAAAAAAATTATTAAAAGATTTAAAAGATTAGATTATAAATTTAATCTAAATTATTTTTTTATATAATAATTATTTTTTTTATATGATAATTGTTTAACTCTTATTTAACATTCGATAAATTAAAATTTTTTATATATAAAAACAGAAGACAATAAAACTAAGGGGTAAAGCCATTTACCACCCTAATGTTTGCTCATAATTCTAAACACCCCCCTCCTTTGCCATCCATTAATCTCATCCATCCATTTCTCAAATCAAACGGTTGAAACTTATTTTCAGTAAAAGAGGGGGAGTTTGGAATTGTCAGCAAACAATAGGGTGGTAAATGGCTTTACCCCTGTGCAACAATTTCATTAATAAAAAAATTACCTTCTTTGTGTAATATCAGCATGTCACTTAGATACCATCACGGTATGTCTATATCATGGTCAAGAAAAGCTAAACCTGAAACCAAAATGTAACAAAAGCACTTTGGAAATCTGCCAAATAGTGTCTGATGCAGATACTTGCTTAATTTAATTGCTTGAGGATAAGGATAAGGATCGAGGTCTAAGGAAGGCAAATAAATGGAATATTCCATTACCCAGCGTATTAAACCATTGGAAGAATTGTTTTTTTATTTTTAGTTTTTTAGTTTGAAATTTACACATACAATTGTTTCGATTATTTACACTTGGGTCCCTCTCACTGAAAGTGCGTGCACGGGAAAATGTCTCATCCAGCCCAGAAAACCAATTGCCTGTATATTGCAATGGAAAAGCAACAAAATGTCTTCTCAAGTAAAAAGAAAATGTAAACAAACGTATTGAAAATACAGGCCAACTTCTTCTGTAAAGTAGCTCTATGAAATACGTATTAAGTCCTATTCTAAACAGTACGAAGTGATGAGGTAGAAACTAGGCCTCTCAGTCAGAGTCTCCCGTACATAAAGGAAAAGGAATTGTTTGAATTGAAATTTTTTTATCTCAAAATAAATAAGAAAAATTTTAAATTTCGTCCTCTAAAATAAAATAAAGTTACATATTTTCTTATAGAGTGTGTGTGATTTAATTTAAGTCGTCTATTTTATATAATGAATGATTTAGATTAAATCACATATCCCATAAAAAAATATATGATATTATTTTATCTTAGAGAGAGTATTTGTTTTTCTCCTAATAAAAAATAAATATCTTAATCATTAAGAATTAAAAGAAATAATTACGTATTTAAAAAAAAAAAAAAATCAGGGTCATATATGTTGAAAATAGAAACTGGAGTACAAGTAAAGAGCCACCGTCAATTGATTCCACCAAGTCATTTGTGGATGCTAGCGATTCAATGATTATTTATGATAAAAGCAAAGAAATCGTCAAATCAAGATAAAATATTGGGGTTTTGTCAAATCTTTGTACAAGTGTCTTTTATTTCTCTTTTATTGTTTCATTTTGGACCATAAAGCAGTAATTCTAGACTTGTGGCCTTGCTTGAACCACATATATTGCCCCATCTTTTACTACTCCTTCGGTGTCCGGGAAGAATCCGTAAAGGTTTTCTATGATTTTACCTGCCTCAGGAATTTTCAGAAAGAGCGAGACTTAGATATATTTGTCAACTATCGTTAGGTCAATGGAGTAGTCCAAGACAATTCTCTCTGGTTCATCCATGATTACACTGCAACAGCAACTTAAAAACATCAGAAAGCACATCATTCAAACAAGAAAATGTGAAAGCAAGTACATAAGTCTGTGCAGCATAAGAAAAATCGGTGCCACTTCATTACAATCACTTCTTAAATGAAAACTAGATTGCTAGCTGGATATGAAAAATCATTGGCATGGCTGACTAATAATATCCACCCACATTCAATAACATAGGTTCAGTATAAATGAAATGAGATGGTAATTGACTGCATAACATTTTTTGATACTGTCATCATTAGAATCAAATAATAGACTGGGAAGATATATTATTCCCAGTAAATTTGGAGATATCCTTGATCGGGTTCGATGCAACAGATCGATGAATTTCTAAAGCCGATCATTTCGGTCGAGGGTTAAAGATAAAAGGCTAATTATAATAATAATTATTATTATTATTAAAACCAACACAGAACTTTGCTACCTACATGCATAAAGCTCGGCTCCTGCATATTTTTCAAGGTCCTCACCGTTTGAGTCTGATCTGAATATGATTGAAGGTTTGCTGTATAATCCAATAAGTTTGCTTGGGTAGCCAATGACCTGAAAGTTAGATTCATAGAGCTCAGTATGGGTTTATGAATTTACTTTAGGCTCTTTTGAGAAATGCTGTGATGTGGCTTTCAAGCCATAACTTCTGCAAAACAAAATCATTAGATGTCAAGTATAAACATGTGAGTGAGTGATAAATATTAGAAAATCAAGTAAAATTGGTTTGTACTAAATACCTTGTATAGAAGAACAACGGTAATAGATTTATTGGAGTAAAATATTTGGGGACAAAAGAAAGCCAATTTTGGATTGACTCGCTCATTGGTTTATACGAATAAAACATAAAAACAAAAGAGGTTGAAGAGAAATTGGCCTTACAATAGGAGATTTTAAATTGTTCTTTTTGGTAATGAAGCTCATAGCTCGTCCAGGATAAGCACCCACCAAAGTCTCTCCCAAGTCCTTCACAACCTGTTTTTACACAAGTAAGAAATGAAATGTGTTTCACTTCAGTTATTTAGAACAAACACGACATGGTTTACCTTTATATATAAAGCATAATTCGCACAAATTATTTCTTGAATTAACACCGCCATGCAAAGATTGTTATGATATAAGTTAGATTTCCTACAACTGAGATATGCTCTTTCATTCCATTTTGAAGCCCAAACCTGCAAAAAAAATAGAAAATCTGATGTCAATATAAAATGGCATCAATTAATCAATATGAATTTTCATCAATAATTCAATATAACCACAAGCTGGCATGGCAATGAGATGC
>JAVXUL010000020.1:8720360-8737251 GCA_035590515.1 Trichilia minutiflora
AAAAAGTGTTGGGCAGATCGTGGAGACGTGGACAGCGTTGGTATAATAATAATTTATTTTAAATAAAATAAAATAAAATAAATAAATAAAAGATTCTGGCGTGCACACTAACCAACCACTTCTAATAATCTCCCCTCTTCATCAAACAAGGGTGGCATACTCTCATCCAATCCAACAGGGACACGTTTTCTCGATTTATGTAAAAATGTGGTGGTCATGTGAACCATTCGTTATTGGACGGTGAGAAAGAAAGTTTACTTTTACTGCAATTTCACGTGCGCAAGCACACTTAACCAAGATTCTTATCCAAAAAGCAAAAGAAATTAAAATGTCTCCCAATCCGAAGATATTTTCAATTTTTTTTTCCGCTTACATTCATCATGTGCGACATACTATTTATGTTTGAAAAGAATATCAAGAATAATCCTTTTAAAATCTATTTAAGTTTTCAATTAATATAGAGCCTCTTATAATTATTACTATATCATCGTACCTTTTGACCTCTCTCAAATTTAAACTCTTTAATTGTTATGAACCACGAACTTGATCAAGTAGTAATTCTTGATCAAAACTTTGAGTTGATTTTATAAGTCATAATAGTTATTTATCAAATATCTCACATCTTGATGAAACTCGTAAAATCTGTTATTCGTTTCCCTGTTAACTTGAATCTGATCGATTTTTAAATAATTAATTAAATACTGACATGTAGCGTTTTGCATTTTTCAATTTTAAATCAGTAATTATTGGTATTGTTGTTTTAATGGTGTTTTTTTTCTTATTTTATTATAATGTGTAAGGCATGCAAAATTATATCAAATTGAAAATGAGATTTAATATTTGGCTGAACAATGGAGGTAGCTTCGACTGAATGAATTGCGAAGGAAATTGGACCTAAGAATTTTGAGAATTCGGAAGAATACTCGATCAAACGAACATTTTAGCTGGACTAAAATGCAAAGATTTCTTTACCAAATTGTAAGGTTTTGAAAGTTTTATAGGTAGAATCGACTTTCATAAAAAATGGTTGTTCGACAGTTACAAATTCATTGTTAAATAACTTTCTTGGAAGGTTGGGGTCTCAAGATATATTGTACGTTCTTCAGTTAGGAAGTAATTTCTGGAATCTGGTATTAACACAAATTGAGAATATATGCATATAACGTATTTAGAAGAATAGTAGACACTTACAAAGAAAGTGTTAGAAAAGATTTTGGAAGAACAGTACTGTACAACTGGAGCCTAGTCAACAATGTTATGTTAATTTTAAAAAATTAAATTTATAACTATAAATGGACGTAAACTAAATCTATATATAACCTGTTAGGAATGAATAGCATATTTAATCTTATAATTAAATGAAGAAAAAAAAAACCTTAACATTATCTTTAAATTAAAAGAAACAAACTCCGATGATGTTATCTTGAATACTAAATTGTCAGAAGGAATATAAATATGGGTTTTCATTGACAGTAGGGAGTGTAAATGTCAATTTTTATGCCCAACAATTAAGAAAACAACATTTTAATTATTAACCCACTTGAAAATTTGAATATTAATTAAGGAAATTAAGAAAAGAAAATGGGAGATGGTGGATGAATATTAATTAAGGAAATTTATTATATTTTAAATATATAAATTTATTTTTTTATTTTTTTGACGGTCTGCGGATTAGATAAATTGGTCTATTTAATTTGTGGATTAAACGAATCAGGCCAAAAAGTTCGTGAATTAAACGGATCAATATTTTTAAGGCTCAACTCACTAATTTAAGTGGGTTAAACGGGTCGACCCGTCGACCGCCGACCCGTTTGACAGCCCTATAAACAAGTATGAAAAATAGCATAGAAACCCCCTGAATTTTACATTTGTAATTGTACATATCATGATATTTTCCATGATTTAGGACTTGTGTGAATATAAATGCAAACAGCAGGGGGTCTATGTACTAGTTCCATGTAAAATGGAACATTCGAGATGCATTGTGTAAGCCAAATCGGTCCAAATAAGAAAAGTTATTTTAATAATTTATTCCAGCAACAAAACGCTAAATGAAACAAACTTAAAAAAACATCTCACCTACGAAAAGGATAAACATATTTTAATATTTATTTTCATAATATATTTAATATCCATACATGCATCACTTATAAAATTAAGGGTTTGTTGGTTTGCAACTATATAATTATACACCGTATAATTACAACATATAGGTTTATAATTATACAATGGTATTTGGTTATAATTATATAATTTTATAGTATCATATTTGATAGTACACTGTATAATTATATAGTTTAACTATAAAATTAACTATTTTAAATATAAAAATATTATAAAAATAAATTTTAATTATTAATAAATTATTAAAATTAAAAAATATATATTGTAAACTAAAAAAATACAATAAAATTTTTATATACATTCTATAAATTGTATATATTTAAAATATATATTATATATAATATATTCTCAAGTTTATTAATAAAAACTTAATTAAAATTTAAAAAATAAAATTATATAATTTCATCAATTCTTATTTTTAAATATTATTTTAAAATATTAAATTATATAATTGAGGAAGTCAATTACACTAATTATGCATATGCATATTTGGATAAATACATTAAAATTACACTAATTATATAGATACACATTTGAAACAAGTTAAAATTCTATAATTAAATTCAATTACATAATGATAAAATAGGCATGTCGCAAAGGGGTGTGGCTCAATGATGAGAAGAACACGTTGAACGATAAGCGATCTTGTATTCAATTCTCACGAGTTGTATTCTTTATAAGAGCTAGGGGTAGTTGAGGGTTTATTTCGTACTTAGTACCGTTACAGGTGATTCTTATATCCGAATCTCTTTGACTAAAGTTAGGTGTTGTGTGATCTGCGATCTCTTTGACTAAGATCAGATACCATGTAATTTACGATTACGTATCTCTTAAAATAGATGTCTCGTTTCGTGTGTTCAACTAGACGTTATAATGATAATTGAATACATAAATTTTCGTATATCTAAAAAAAAATTATATTAATATATCACATCTAACAAAATACACAAATTTTATCAGTTTTGTGCCTAACCATTATTTGGAACCTATACATTTATTGGAACTATATTGGATTGAATTGTGACTATATATGAATACAAAAGTCCCTTTTTTGTGCCATATTTCTATATACAATTGGCAAGAAGCCAACAAGTTCTCTTATTATTGCTAGAAATAACTATAACAATAACACGGTGGTCCAGACTCCAAACACATGCTTGCTTATTTCTCATTTTAATTCAATCAAAGGAATCACCTCCATAGTCTTCTCACTGTAGTTTTTCCGATCTACCCATCAACATGAAAATAATAGTATAAAACAACTTGACTATATTAAATGACTAATTTAACCTTAGGAGAGTCACATAATTTTTATAATTTTACCATAATTGCCACGTAATTCAAAAACTCCGCTTTACTTACCCCATAACCTTACCATAAGAAAACTCAATTAACCTTCAATTAAGGTAATTAATGAAATTTCTATATGTGTGCCAACAATTAAACAATTAATTAATTTACTTACCATAGTTTCCCTCTCTTTTTAAATATAACAACTCCAAGTTCCCTTTTTTCTTGCTTGCAAAACTCTGTGTTTCATTTCTTCACAAAGGCCCCAGTAATGGCGGAACGGGTTGTGAAGGAAGAAGATGAGTTGTTCAACCTCTCATTAGCTCGATACAATGACAACACGCGAAACATTTTCTTTCCTCGCACGACAATGTATGGTGCTGATGATGACAATGACGACGAGGATAAGGAAGAATTTGTTTTCAACATTGATCAGAACTTTCTTGTTGATCCTCGCCGTGTTTTGTTGGAGAGAATGATCGGTGAAGGGTCTTACTCCATTGTTTATAAAGGATAGTGGGTTTCTATCTCTTTTATCTTCGTTTCTTGCTTTCTTAATTCTGTTTCGTGATATTCAGGTTCATGAATTGATCATGTTGTGTACATGCATGCCCTTGAATTTCCACGATTTTTTACTTTGTGTTCTTGATTGCATTGTTTATGCTATTTGTTTTGATTTAAGGCTTATTTCGGTTGTAAAATTATGGGCCTTTTCTTGTAATGCTAAACCCTTTAAGGGTTTAGGATCGTTAATGAGTTCTTTAGGTCGGTTGTTAGGGTGTTAAATTGTGATATTTGTTCAATTGAAGATTTTAAACCATGGTGAAATTCTTGGTTAGTGTAATGACAAAACCTTTGGTTCTGTAAAATGATAAGCGGGTTCTCTTCAGTTAGGGTCTGGAGTGCTATAATAAAAGTTTCATTTTCTTGATAAAAAGCTGGTAATGGAAATTTCTTGTGTTACTTATTAAAAACAAATTAGGGTTGATTCAACAAGGACAGCAGCAGAGAAAATTCTGTTCTATGGCTTATTTTAGCTTGTTATAAGATTAATTGCTTTGAGCTTCTATTAAACCTGAATCAAATGAGCTGTTAATGCTAGTGTTTGTTTGCATTTGCGCACGTGAATGTAAATTAATAAAGATGAATTATTATTTTAAGTTTGATTTAAATCCGTTTATGTGCATTACCAAATGCAGCAATCGCGATCACATTGATTAATGTTACCTTAAGGGAAGAATTTTGAGGCTGGAACTTCATTAGCTGGTTAATACAAGTTCCACGTGCACACGTTAGGCCTCCCTTATCATACGTTGTAGGATTGTACTTTCATTGGTGGAGGGTTTAAGTTTGATTATGATTGATCAGTTGCCAGCAAGGCTTTCCTTGTTTTTTTTTGGCAAAACTGCATTCTCAAAGTCACTTGCAAAGTTAATGTCTCTCATTCCACTTGTGGGGTTTTCTTGAATATGGAAGGTCGCGTGTTAGTTGAATAATAGAAATTCAGATTCGGAGAGAACAAGTATATCTAGAAGTTCAGGGTTTCTACAAAACTAAGGAAACATTAGAAAAACAATGTTAACTAAGGAACGGTTCATTTTTCTCTCTTTGACCAACGATCTATAGAAAGGGAATATAGCAAGTATTCAATAGGCAATGAAGGAGTTTTGGAGGAACTTTTAAGGGAATTTTGTTGGAGTAAACAGAAAGAAACTAATGCACTATTTATATGCTGATGGATTAGTATTTCCATTTTGAGTTAAAAATAAGAGCGAGCATAGTCATTCATGTTTGCTCAAAAGACTGGTGAGTAGTTGAGATGTGACTAGTCGTTGTAAAAGGGACATCAAAATAGGCAACTGCCGAAACAATAGACAGCATTAGACATAAGAGTAGCCGCACAAAGTTGTAGGCAGCATCGCTGGAGGTCAAGTTGAGGTATGTTGTAAAATATACCCGGTCATGTGCAACTAGATGAACAATTACATCAGTAAGAACAAAAGAATAACATGAGTTTCAATATTAATGATGGAAGGTTAATAAGAGAGCAAGCTGACACTGCATAAGTGACATGGCAGACAACAGTAATGCAGCTCTACTGGGAGCAAAGTAACAAGAGGATACCTTGGATTGCTTCATTTAGCAAAGTCTTCCTAGCCTTGAATATTTCTGAGAAATCAAACAAACCCTTTGCATTCAGTATTGCAGCAGTAATGATGACTGCCAGAAAGTAGTAACATTAAATATTTCCCTGACCAACACTTCGCTCTGAACATAGTAACCTTCCATGTTTATGTTGCATGCAAATGTGGTTGAGTGCCACTTGTGCATGTATTTATGGTAGATGCCTCTGTAAACATAATAATCTTTGTATAATATTCAGTACTATAATTCTAGAGTTCACATTCTGAATTTTTCATACTGATGCTTATCGAATTTTGGTGTTAGTTACAAATCCAAGCCTGTTGCTGTGAAGATAATACAACCATTCAATGTATCAGCTGTGAGCCGTGAACATAAAGAGAAATTTCAGAGGGAGGTCACACTGCTATCCAAGATGAAGCATGATAACATTTTGATGGTATTCTACTTTATTTGCAAGTTTATGTATGTTCGTGTGTTTTCAGTTTTTTGCATATATTCTCTTTCAAAGATGCTGATTGACCAGAGACAATGGTAAAGAAACGCAAACATAAAATTCTGTTGAGCTTTCTTTTCTAAGTTACAATTCCTCCACAATTTGTCTGCTTCTAAAAGCAACCAATGATCAATTTTTTATAGGACTATCCTATTACTTTAACAACTTGAAAATTTAGATATTTTATAAAGCAATCTTGTTGAAGATGGGGATTATCGTTTACTTTACATGCACCTAATAATTCAAAGCTATGTAAATATAATCTCTTCGGAGGTATGAATAAGTATATTTCCAATTTAGATGCTCCCGTTTCCAGAGTTGCTTCATCCCTTCATTTCTTAGCCTACTACTTTAGAATCTCCTTTTATAGAGAGTGTGTGGAGCTCAGTTGGTGAATGAATCACAGTGTCTTTGGTACATAACCGTAAAAATTTTGCACAATAGGAATTATATAGCTTTCCTTGTTTATATTCTCTGTTATCTGTAATTCTTCTACCAACTATGATTAAAGCTCATCTTTCCAGCTGTCCTATAGGAGGTAGGGATAGAAATTGATGCATTTATTATAGAGTTAATGATTCACATTGTTTTATGGATGCACACTAGCTCATTTGGATTACAATAGAAAATTAGGGTGTGATTCGATGGGCTAACATGGTCAAAGTTGGCCTCAATCTCTATGATGAAATAGTAACATAAAATATCTCAGACCAGATAGTGCTACCACAAATTAACTTCCCTGGAAGCATGATCTGGGGAAAGTGTTGGTCTTAAGGTGATTTTCTTGGTTTTTACCTTTCCCTGTTTCACCGTCTTTGAGAAACTTACTAGCACATTGAACTTTCCTTTTCACTTTCAATTTTGTATATTGTGGGGAGATTCGACTTCTGACTAGATATTAACAGATACAATGCTTGTGTTTATATGATTTCTTGGCTTGTAACTATACTGCATTAATGACAGCCCAGATAATACCAAGGTGATGATCGCCTTGACATGTGATAATGCCTTTCTGGGAAGTTAGTGATAATTATTCATCCATGGAAGATATCCTTCTGGGATGATGACAACATTACAAATGTCATTGGTTTAAAGTAACAGTTATTGGAATATAAAATCCAGATCAAATTTGAATGGAAATATCTGCCATCAGTCTTCAAATTACTAAGTTCATTCAAATTTTGTCTTCACTCTACTTATTTTGGTCTCATTTATGTAAATTTTTGTTCTGATTTATAACATTTCTGGGCTATTTTAAATGTTTTAAATGTATTCCTAAGACATATATTCACATAATCACTTGTGCTCCTAATTTGGATTTGTCTGGTGAAACAGTTCGTTGGTGCCTCTATTCAGCCAACTATGATGATAATCACTGAACTTATGACGGGTGATACACTTCAGAAATACCTGTGGAGCATTCGCCCAAATCCTCTTGATCCAAAGCTTTCTATAAGTTTTGCATTAGGTATTTCTCGAGCTATGGAGTACTTGCATGCCAATGGCATCATCCATCGTGATCTGAAACCAAGTAATCAATTTCTTTTTCCCTTTAATTTCAGTTCCTTTAGTTGAGCAGTTTACACTATCTCCCTCTCATGATTTTGCATTTTATTTGGTTCACATCTTGAGGATATGATCATTCTGCTCATGATAAGGACTAAAAGCATAAAGAAAAATAAGGAAACTGCCAAAACATTTATGGTTGTGGGTTATCTATACTATGTTGGTCTCCCTGTGATGTTGAACCCAACAGACAGCAAATGCTTGAATGGAAGGGATTTTGTTCACCGGTGCTTATGCTCTGTTTTAAGAAACTTAAAAAAATGTATTAACATTCTACAAGTAACCAATCAGTTTTTTGATTCTGTTTCATTTTATACATGCATGAACAGATAACTTCTAATCCCTGACCAATTGTTGAAATGGGTGAAACCTTGTTCTCTTGATAATCTTCTCAAAGACTCCCCATGTTAATATTTCAGGCAATATACTTCTGACAGAAGATAAAATGCAAATCAAGCTAGCTGACTTTGGACTGGCTAGAGAGGAGGTATATGACATGACTTGTGAGGCTGGTACTTACCGATGGATGGCTCCCGAGGTACTCCTTTTTCTTGTTTCAGAATGCCATGCAGCCACAAATATTAATATTATCCGATTTATTTTCTTATCTGAATTAGTTATTCAGCCGAGATCCTATTCCATTTGGAGTGAGGAAACATTACGACCACAAGGTGGATGTTTACAGCTTCTCGATTGTTCTGTGGGAGTTGCTGACAAATAAAGTTCCATTCAAGGGGCGGGATAATATAGCAATAGCGTATGCTGCATCTAAAGTATGTATAAATCTTCCATGAGTAGAAGTAATAACACGTGACATTTATTATTATTACATGCTCCTTCTCATGTTATGTTTTTAAGATTGCTACAATATCCACAGAACTTGAAGTCATGTTCTTTCCAGATTATGTAAATTCGCCAGCAACATGCATGATTTTCAAGTTAGCATTTAGAATCAGAATTTTCTTGCTTCCAGATATTGCTTTGTTTTTGTTTGTAGTGATACCAGTGTGACCTGATCGTGATATCTTTGTTATGAAAGTATTGTTTTTGATATTATTTGTTTTTTTCAGAGTAAATATATGTGTTCTATTAACATTTGACAGACTTCAATTATACTTGCAGAATCTGAGGCCTAGTTTGGAGAATCTTTCAGAGGATATGGTCTCCCTGTTGCAGTTATGTTGGGCTGAGGATCCAAATGTCCGACCTGAATTTACAGAAATCACATCCTTCCTTACAGACTTCCTCCAGAAGTTTTGTCCACCAGTTACCATTCCTCCCAATTTAGCTGAGAATGAAGATCCAAAGATTATCCCGAACAAAGATTCTTTGGCCCCTGTCCCTGCAACAAATCAGATCAAGACCAATAAGAAGAGTAAGAGACGCAGAAGGTCATTACTCTGTTTCCTCAAATGCTTTGCTAATTGCTTTAGCAATTGACCAAGTAGCATGATTAGTCTTAGGTCATGTTCTGGCGATATATTATACATAATATAGTCTTAAGTCATGTTCATGTCAATGTTCGTTGTGATGTATTAGTGAACACCTTAGAACTTAAGAATACAAAGATGAAAATAAACATAAAGGAAATTATATATAACAGATATACTGTTATTGAATTTGATATTTTGTCCATTTCATTTAACATTTGAATGTATTTTCCATTTTCACTTTTTCACTCATTACTCATGATTTTAGAAGTAGGAAAGCAAATGATAAAATGTTGCAATGCAAGATGACTTCCTCCACTCCACTCTCCTTTCATTGATGGGATGGAGAAGGAAATTTATCAATTTTGGCATCGAATAGATATGGACCCATCTCATTCTCATAACGCACTGCAGGATCCTCCAACAATCAAAAAAGAATTCATCATGCAATCAACTTATTCTATTTTCTTCAGATATTTGGCAACAGATGGAAGATGAAAATTTTTTCTTCTTTTTGCTAACAATAATTCCGATTTGTGATTCAGTCACTAAAACTTACGTGGGATATTTTCGCTATAGAATGACAAGTCTGCTTTTCCTTTCAAAAGTTTTTATTTTTATATTTATAGTACCTAAAAAGTTTTTTTTTTTTATAAACTTTTAAGTGATGTTATTTCCTTGTCTTCACTTTTGCGTTGGTAGTTTTGTTATTATTTAAAAAAAATATATGTATATAAAAATAGGTTAATCTAAGTATAACCGAACCCACATATTTGTGTTACATTGTAATTTTCATACGCACATATCATAAATATCTTGTTCTCGAACCTAAGATATGACATATTTAATATATTATTGGATAAATTCAAAGCAGGATTGAAGTAATTGGTTAGTGAATTATGCAATGATATGAAGCTGATTACCAAATGTGTGTGTACAATTACACTTGTTATTAACTCTTGAGGGCTAATCAAGCACATATTCGATAACATTACACGTAGTACGGCTCGTGCTTAAAAAGCGGCATCCACTTCAAAAGTAAATATCTTGTCGACTCGGTCAAAGAGTACTAAAACGATTTGGCATTCCATTTCCATTTAGCAATCCAATATCAAAAAGTGCACGTCATTGTCTTTTTATCTTTGAACAGGAAAGCACGAAAAAAAAGGGGGGAAAAAAATATCTGCTTCGAATTCGAATTTTGTCAAAAAGTTTAAAATTTTATGTTTAATTTTTTAATAATAATAAAATATAATTTACCAATGCCTAAAATTTTTGGGACAGCGCAGAATATGCTGTCCTTTACTTTTCAACAACAACAACAACAACAAAAAAAAAAAAATAGAGACCTAGAATTTGAAAATAAGTGTATAGTCGTAAAGTATGATGGATTAGACTGATGAAATTAAACACTAGCGTAAAGAGAGAGAGAATGTTAAGTTTGCTACATTTGAAAGTGTGGTAAAAAGGATGTCGTTTTTTAATCTCTTTTTCAATGAATTAGATAAGTTTTTATAAATATTACTGGTGTATTTATTAAGTCTTTTCACGTCAAAATATCTAAGAATAGAAATAATCGATGAGTTTGTGAGAGTTTTCACCTGAATCTTGGTTAGTATATTTTTTTGTAATTATTATTATGTGTCGAGGTCAATTCAATTAATATTTCATGTGACCTACAGATTTGGAGATCAACATATAATCTTAAGTTTTTTTGGGTATTTTTTTATTATTTTTTATTTTTACCATAATAAATGATTATTATTAGGATCAATGTCCTGATTCCCAATTCAGCTTCATACTTTAGGAGTTGACATATGATTTGTTTGTTTTTATTAGTATGATGACTTTGGTTAAAACCAAATATAAGCTTGGGATAATTCTATTGCCATTTTAGGGTCGATGGAGATAGAATTTGCTTCTTTGATTATTAAGAGAACAATCGAAAATAACATTGGTTATTAGTTCTTTGATTTTGACGTTGATGTCATAAATTTAGGATCGATGAAAATAGAATTTGCTTCCTATGTAACTAAAAGAATAACCTTGAACAACGTTAGTTGTGGATCCTTTAATCATGGTTTCAATGTTGCGACCTTGGAGTAGGTGAAAATGAAATTTATTTCTTATGTAATTAAGAGAATAACCTTGGACAATATTAGTTATGGATATCTGATCATAGTGTCCATGTCATGCCCTTGGGGCAGTGCAAATAAGTTTTGTTTCCTATATAACTAAGGTAACAACCTTAGACAATGTTAGTCATAAACCCTACAATCATAGCATCGATGTCACAATCTTCAAGTCGATAAAAATTTCTTTAATAATGATGTGCACAATTTTTCTCTAACGTAATTAAAATTTAATTATTTTATATTTTTATTAACTCACAAGTTTATAATTTATCTTAAAAAAGATAAAAATGTATTAATATTATGATTTATTTTATATAAAAGAAGGCAAAATAATAATACAATCAAATCTAGTATTTACTTATTATTTTATAGAAAAAAAGTTATTTAATTATTTTTATTTTCAAAAATTTATTTGACTGATTATAAAAATAAAAAAAAAAATCATCTTTTTTTATACTTATCTATATTTGAGTTTAAGAATGTATGTAGAATATATTAGAAACTGAGTGTGTAAAAAAAAAAAAAAAATTTTGTTCAAATAATATAAAAAGAAAAAAATTATGCTAATTAACCACTTATATTTTAAGTCTAATTATACTAATTAACCACTTGCGAATTAGATAATTATTTAATTTAAGATTTTAATGTGAAAGTAAGAAATAAAAAAATCTATAGCATTAACTTCACTTATATTTTTAAAAAATTTTGTTATTAGCGTTAATAAATAAATGTATGTTTTTAAAAATTATTTAAAAAATCATCAAGATTTATATTTCTGCGTCTAATCTAAATAATGAAATATAAATATAGACATAATTTTTTTCTAATAAAAATATTCTTTCTTTAATAACTAAAAAACGTGTTAATACTAGACATGGGATATATAGATCTTCTTAAAAATCATAAGACTTTTCTTCAATAAGTCAATTCATTTGGGATCCTGCAGATCTACTCTTTTTCCTATTTAATGATGAGCTCTTTATTAGTCATTGAATATAATTATTGTTTTATTGTCTTTTATGAAATCACTTTTAACGATGTTAATTCTTTAAAAAAACAATGAAATATAAGTAATTATATTAATTTATTTTTATTTTCACAAAATAAAAATAATTTTATTAGAGAAAAATTTTTACTCTATGTATAAAAAAAATTTAATCATATATTAATAATTATCACACCAAGTTATATTAATTAATTTATATTATTGGGGTGAAAGCCAAGCACACAACTAATTAGACATTTTTTATCTACTACAGGATCAATATCTCGATTTCAAAATTGTGATACTAAACACAATATAAAGGTTAACATCAAAGATGGTAATGGAGACAAATTTTATTCTTGATTTTGAGATTAGGATAACTATTATAGAAAAAAGATTAAAACAATATAAAATTAATTTAATTTTAATTAAAAATTAAATATCGATTAATAAAAACAAATCCAAAATATATATATATAGAATATTTTATCAAGATCTAAAGTTTATAGAAGGTGGAAGTGATTAAGTAAGAAATATTAAAATTTTTTGTATTTTAGACCTATATTTTGTCATCTTTCATTTCACTAAAAATATACTTCATATCTAATTTGAGTATAGGAAGATCAAACCAACACCCTTGACCATGCAGGCTTTATTCTATCGATCGAATTACAATAATAAATTTATTTGGTATTCCAAACACCTGAAACTTTAAACATCAACATTTATAAAAATATATACCATCAATTAATCTATATAATCTGTACATATGTCGCTATTTTTCCTAAGACATGAGGCAAAAAATTTGTACACGCGAAGCTACTTTCTCTCAGAACACGAGGGCTCTTGCTCAAGCAAAGGAGAAACATGGCGGCATCTCTCCACACACCCTTCTCCCCTCCCCCCACAATCCAAAAAAAAAAAAGAAAAGAAAAAGAAAGTGTTGAAATAGTATATATTTTTTTTCAAATTTCATCATCCCGTAGAGTTCCAGTTACTGTATAATGATATGATATTTTTGGTATATTACAGTGGCTGCCACGTAAGATAGTACCATCCTATAAGATCTCGAATTAACAATCCCTTGCAAGGTACCACCTGAGCAAGAAGCATCCTTTTCAAGTTCTACAAGTGACGTGGCAGATTGAAAAGAAAATTTCGCCATAAGCGTAGGACAAGAACCGGAGAGGAAAAAGCTAAGACAGAGTGGTTCCCCTCTCCGTGATAACTAAGGATAAGTTGGCAATGATGAGTCATACAATTTGTTGCAATGTCAAAACCTAATCCAGTAAAACGTGGACAGCTGAAATAGTCTTTCTCGCACGTGTCACCGAGAAACCCTAACCCAACTTAATCTTTCTCTTTCCTCATCGAGTCAGTCTCATCACTTCCAAGTTCCAAGTCCAGCTCCTCCTGTACGACACAGACATACTGGATCAAGATTTTCCACGCTGTTTTTAAGACGTGAACACGAAATTAGTAAAGCAGAGCAACACACGGAAAGACAATTGGGTTAGTTTAATTTAGTCTTGTTGGGTATTTTCGTTAGGCTTGTTGGTAAATGGTACTCCCTCCCTTAATAGCGTGTGGTTCTGTTTTTTGTACTGGAGTGTTCAGTGACTCAGATTTTTCTCAAATCATAAATCTCAGCCGTTGATGTGATAGAAAAAAAGAGGGAGCATATCTTGGAGGAGGGATTATTTTGGGTGTCTGTCCTTTTTCCTTTCTCTCTCTTGCCCTTTATAAGTAATACACTTGGACTTTCCAACTTGCTCGTCTCATACACCACGAAAGCAGGTGCTCTCTATTTCTCCTCTGTTTAATTTTACTTTCTTCTCTCTTTTTTTCCTCCACTGGCAAGTTACACACGCTTTTTTTTTTGAGAATTAGTTTCAGGATCTTTAGTTTCCAGTTGTATTTTCCATCAAAGAATTGATTTTGCTCATGCATGTTTTCAAAAGGCAATTTTGAGTTTGGCAGTGTGTTTTTGTTTTTTCGATTTGGACCGATTTAATTGAGTTTTGAGATTGTTTTGCTTGCATGATGTGGTTCTAATACTGTTGTGGTTATCTATGTGTTTCTTGAATTGGGTTCATGAATTTATTCTCTCTGAGATTTGTAAATTGTGAAACTTCTGTCAGACAATATACGATAAATCTTTTGATATTAGCATTTGTTGTCGCAATTTAGAGAGTAGTAAGCTTGATGCTAGCTTGATTCAGGAGACTGACGGAGAGAATGCGAGGGTGTATAAAACATTTTGGAAAGAAAATGCATTGATTGATAAACTATTGAGTTTGATCATATATATAGATGATACATATATAGCTTTCAAATTTCGACGTTGAAGTATCGTAGTTGAGAATTTAATAACAATACGTTATTATTAGAGGAACTTGATGGAGAGGAAAGCATTCAAAGTCATTAAATTCTTTACGCAATACAGACGAAATATTGCTTCACTGAATCAATCATCAATGATAACAGAGATGATACCGGTATAGTCAATTCAATGACATACTAATTCGAAGAGAAGCTTTTCTTTTGTTGCTTTTATTTCCCTAAATCTTGGGACTACAGAGACATTGAGAATGCTTTTGTTGTTCTGTTTATAGGATAAATAAGAGAAGAAAGAAACGGAAATTAAAAGAAAAAAATAATAAAATTCAGGGTATGGGAAGTAGATTTTGGTGCTTGCCTTACACACCTGGTCTATTTTGGCAAGTTAGAGTGTAAAAAATTAAAATATTTTGTCACTCTATTTCTTTCTTTCTCTTGAATAAACCAAATTATGAATGTTTTATCTACTTTTTGCATTGTAATGATGTACTTAGCAATTTCTTAGATTCTGAAAATCTCTTTCCTTCAATCCTGTTGATACGGTAAGGGCAGATATGTGCCATAGGAGAAAGAGAAATTTGCTTCATCTTGTAGTTATGATGCATGGAATGCATCTCTGTCTCTTCTTTGAACTGGTTCAGGACAGAAGTCATACCCATTCTGTATACGAGCAGTTGCTTACTAGGTAAGCTTAACCATTGTTACTAAGATAGGAGAACTTTTGAAAGAGCTGAATGACAGCCTTTCAAAGTTCGTAAACGATCTTTAATGTGTTGCGAAACAGGTATGAATGTATCAGATGATGCTAGAAATGTTTTTGCCTTCATTGTGGCTATTGGTCTGTATCTCAGGAGGCTGGTTCATAGATATTTATAATATGCTTGTATTAAACTTAGGGCTTCAATCCTTCCACTAGAGGATCTGAGCATCAGTAATTACAGTTTGAAGGATGGGCCACTAAGAACTATATGTGGGATGTAAAATCAGTAGTCTTTTGTATTTAAAGACCAGAGAGGGTAAGATTAAAGAGGTCGTGCTCAACAGAAGTGGTGCAGCATGAAATACTTTGGAGTGCTGTATCTTTGTTTAATACTTGTGAGATTTATGTGCATAAGTTATAGTACTCTGTAATACTTGATATTATGATCAAACATTTAAGGACATGTAAGCCATAACTGACACAAGTAATAAAAATCTTTAAAGGTGAGAGATTTAACATCGTTAGTCCTTTTAGTCAGGCTTGTTTGATCTATGGTAGTCCTCCAGTGGTTTAAGGTGATGGTATCCTTCTGCTTGCAATGGAAGAATAGAAACGACTGGTTCCTTGTGGAAGATTGTGTAATTTGATTGCTTATGTGGAGGTGGCTTGGCCTCCAACCATCCATTAATACAGACAATAAAATAATTGTTTGTTGACTTAGTAATGCAGCCAACTACTTTGGATAGAAGAGTGTGATTTCTGATATTGACTGGTATTTGGTATGATGTTTTCAGGTCCATAATAGATTTTGCAAGGATACATAAAAAAATCAGATCTTAAAGTCTTGAGGTTAATTAGGCTTATTGAGTTCCATCTTAATGGGGACAGGGGAAGAGAGCACTCCTGCTAAGACTGCCAAACCAGCTGCTTCAACTCAGGTTCCTCTCTCTCACACAGTTTCTCTCACTCTCTCTCGCTTTCTCAACCAGTTTATTCACAGATTTTTTTTTCTCTTTTGTTTTTACAGGAAATACCAACTGCACCTGCATATGCTGATTGGTCTAGCTCTATGCAGGTTTATGTTTTAGACATATGCTTTATTGTGTTATTGACAAATATCTAGATAAATATAATCCCCAATTAATTTATCCTGGGAGCTTATAAATTAGCATCTTGTATAGGCTTTCTATGGTGCTGGTGCTACAGCACCTACCTTTTTTGCTTCGACCGTTGCTTCTCCAACTCCTCATCCCTATTTGTGGGGAAGCCAGGTGAAGAACTTCTTTATTCTTTTTGAATTATTAAGGTGTGCGTATATATTCTAGCAATAGTATACCTCTTTAAGTTATCAATAGAGAGGTTTATATTTAAATTTCTTTTGAAATTCTTTCAGCATCCATTAATGCCACCATATGGGACTCCAGTTCCTTACCCAGCTATATATCCTCCTGGGGGAGTATATGCGCACCCTAGCATGGCTACGGTAAATTAATTATGTTAATTCATTTCAAGTTTTTCATTGTGTTGACATACTTTTTATTTACCAGATTACTTTCCTAACTAGTACATTTGATATACTCCAACCACTCTATTTTGTTAGCTGATCTCCATTTTTCCATTTTCTTTTGTAGACTCCAACAGCAGCACCCCCAAATACAGAGCTGGGAGGGAAGAGCACCGAAG
>JAVXUL010000020.1:8737351-8751167 GCA_035590515.1 Trichilia minutiflora
AATAATAGATATAATTGGTTATTTATTTTTTATTATTATAACATACAATTAGTTAATATTATAAATAAAAAATTAATTAAACATTTATAATTTATTTTATTATTAATATATATAATTGTTAAATAGTAATTATGATTTAGTAAAATTTATTAGAATTAGTTTTTAGATTATTAGTGATAGGAGTATGCAAATTTTTTTAATTATTTAATGTTAATTACTAAGTATACTATTATTTTTTTACTTTTAATAATGAGTAAATAAATAGATTTTAAGAATACCAAATAAATAGATAATTATATTTAATTTGATTATAGTATCTAAATGTATAAAAATTATTGTAAATAATATTTTTAAAAATAGAAGAGAGAAGTGATAATTTTTACATTCTTATTATTTAAGTAAAATATTATCAAACTTCAAGGGGGTAAATGATAGTAACTCTTTCATACAATGATGGTATCTCTTCACTTTTTTTTAAAATGAATTAAGGCTTATTATTATTTTTCTCCTCTGAGATTTAACAATATTATGATTAACTAATAAAATATAAATATAGATATTTATTTTCTTTTTTTTAAATACGATTTGTAATTATATTTATATTATTATATATAACAATAAAATTAAATATAATTATATTTATTTATTATTTTTTAAAAATTATTTTTAATTATTGTTATCAGTAGTGGCAGAAGCACGTTGTAAGTGAGGGGGTCATGGCCCCCTCCAAATTTAAAAATTTCTTTTTATAGATTAATAATTAAAATTTTTTTTTCTTCACTTTTTTTTTAGTCAATTAATTAATTTAACACCCTCCATCATATATTAATATAGGTTTCGGGCTCCGCCCTAGTTATAAGGATAGCTATAAACAATATTTTTAAAAAAGTGGGAGGTAAGTTATTATTTTGTACATTCTCTTCATTTAACTAAAATATTGTTAAACAAAGGGAGGTAAATGAAAATGACAACAATCCGTTGAATTCATATATACTTTTCCAAATGTCGTGATCCCGTAAAGTTACCGTTATTGTATACGGATACGATATTTTTGGTATATTTCAGTACCTGCCACATCAGATTGTACCATCCCATAAGATCTCGAATTAATAATCCAGTTACTGTACCACCTGAAGCAGTATGTTTTTCCAGTTCAACGAGTGACGTGGAAGATTGAGAACAAAATTTCGGCATAACCGTAGGACAAGAACCGGAGAGTAAAGTTTAGACAGACAGAGTGGTTCCACTTCGTAATAAATATAGATTATCCAAATAGTTGGCAATTTGATTAGACGTACAAGTTGATACAATGTCAAAACCTAATCCAGTAAAATGTGGACAGCTGGGAACCTTTTTCTCGCACGGGTCACTGAGAAACCCTACCCTACCCAACGCAATCTTTCCCTTTCTCTTTCTCTTTCCTCATGGAGGCGGTCTCATCGCTTCAAGTCCAGCTCCTCCTATAGGACACGGCCACACCAGATCAAGATTTTTCACACTGGTTTTAAGGCACAACAAAAAATTAGAATGACACAGCAACACGGCAACACAGAAAGACAATATGGTTTAGTTTGGTTTAGTTTAGTGTGGTTTGGTATTTTCGTGAGGTCCGTTGTTAATCCCTCCCTTTAGCGTGTGCCTCTGCCTTTCTTCCTGGTGTGTTCAGTGCGTTACAGATTTTTCTCAAATCTTAAATCTCAGCCGTTGATGTGAGAGAAAAAAAGGGTGAGCATCTTGGAGAAAGGATTATTTTCGGTGTCTGTCCTTTTTCCTCTATTTCTCTTGCCTTTTATAAGTAATACACTTGGACTTTCATACGCCATGAAAGCAGGTCCTTTCTATTTCTCTTCTCTTTCTAATTTTACTTTCTCTTTAATTTTTTTTTTCCTTAGTTACACGTGCTGTTTTCATCCGTTAGTGACGTTTAGAGGGAATGTTTTAAATAATTAGTGGCAGGATCTTTAATTTTCCAATTGTAGTTTCCATCAAGGAATTGGTGTTTGTTCTTGTATGTTTTGAAAAGGCAACCTTGAGTTTGGCAGTGTGTTTTTATTTTCTCGATTTGGCCCAATTTAATTGAGTTTTGAGTTTGTTTTGCTTGCTGATGCCGTTCTAATACTGTTGTGGTTATCTATTTGTTTCTTCAATTGGACTCTTGAACTTATTCTCTCTGAGATTTGTAAATTATGAAGCTCTTGGGACTTGGGACGGATTAAATAGCTGAGAGAATAAGATATGAATCTTCAATTTGTCAGACACTCAATATAAGATAAATCTTTCTATCTTGATGCTATTGATTCAGTAGACTGTGGCGAAGAACATGCGAGTTTGTATAAAACCTTTTGGAAAGAATATGCATTGGTTGATTAGCTATTGAGTTTGATCATACATACATGATTCATATGTGGCTTTCAATTTCCAACCTGGAAGTATCATACTTGTGAATTTAATAATAATACATTATTATTAGGGGAACTTGATGGAGAAAGCATTCAAGGTCATTAAATTTGTTTTGCAATGTAGACGAAATATTGCTTCACTGCTTCAATCATCAATAATAACAGAGAGGATGCCAGTATAAGCAATGACCTACCACTTCGAAGACAAGCTTTTCTCGTGTTTCTTTTATTTCCTCTAAATCATGGGCCTACAGAGACATTGAGAAGGCGTTTGTTGTTTTTTTGATAGGGTAAATAAGAAGAGAAATAAAAAAAAAAAAAAAAAAAAATAGAATTCAGGGTATAGGAAGTTGATTTTTGGTGCCTTATACAACTCGTCTATTTTGGTGTTTTAATTGTAAAATATTACAATATTTTTGTCACTCCTCTCCTTTTTCTCTTGAATAAACCAAATTATGAATATCCTCTCTACCTTTTGCCTTGTAGTGAAGTACTTAGTAAGGTTCTTATATTCTGAAAATCTTCTTCCCTTCAATCCTGTTGATACAGGAAGGGCCGATATGTGCCATAGGATAAAGAGGAATTTGCTTCATTCATGTAGTTATGGTACACCGAATGCATTTCTGTCTCCTCTTTATCAGGATGGAAGTCATACCCATTCTGTGTGTGTAGTTGTGTACTGGGCAAGCTTAACCATCGTTACTATGATAGGAGAACTTTTGAAAGAGCTGAATGGCAGCCTCTCAGAGTTCCTAAACTGTCTTTAGTGTTTTGCAAAACTGGCATGGATGTATCAACAATGTAATAAATGTTTTTGCCTTCATTTTGGCTACTGGTCTGTATCTCAGGAGACTGGTTCATAAATATGTATAATATGCTTGTCTTAAACTTTGGGCTTCAATCCTTCCACTCGAGGATCTGAGCATCATCAATTACAGTTTGAAAGATGGACCACTATATATGGGAAATTTAAAGACTAGAGAGAATAAGATTAAAGAGGTTGTGCTGAACAGAAGTGGAGCAGAATGAATACTTGGAGTGGTGTATCAGTGTCTAATACTTTTGAGATTTATGTGCAAAGTCGTAGTACTCTATAATCCCAGGATGATATTATGATCAAACATTTTAAGGACAAGTCATAATTACAAGCTGTCACATGCAAGTAATAAAAGTCTTTGAAGATGAGAGATTTAACATCATTAATCCTCTTTGTCACACTTGTTTGATCTATGGTAGTCCTCCAGTGGCTTAGAGTTATGGTATCCTTCTGCTCTCAATGGAAGAATAAGAATGACTCGTTCGTTGTGGAAGATTGTGTACTTCTGTTGGTTATGTGGAGGCAGCTTGGCCCCCAACTTTCCATTAATTCAGACAATAAAATAATTACTTTGCTTGGTAATGTGGCCAATTGCTTTAGATGGAAGAGTGTCATTTCTGACACCCGACTGTCATTTGATATGATGTTTTCAGGTCCGTAGTAGATTTTGCAAGGATACATTAAAAAAAGAAAAATCAGATCATTAGGTCGTGAAGTTAATTAGGCTTACTGAGTTTCATCTTTATGGGGACAGGGGAAGAGAGCACTCCTGCTAAAACTGCCAAAACAGCTGCTTCAACTCAGGTCCCTTTCTCTCTCAGTTTCTCTTTCAGTCTCTTTCACTTTCTCAACCAGCTTATTCACAGATTTTTTTCCTCCTTTGTTCTTACAGGAAATATCACCTGCACCTTCATATCCTGATTGGTCTAGCTCTATGCAGGTTTTTGTTGTAGACATATGTTTTATTGTATTATGAACAAAATATCTAGATAAATATAATCCCCAAATTAGTAATTCTGGGAGCTTATAAATCAGCATCTTGTATAGGCTTTTTATGGAGCTGGGGCTACACCACCACCCTTTTTCGCTTCGACTGTTGCCTCTCCAGCTCCTCATCCCTATTTGTGGGGAAGCCAGGTGAATAACTTCTTTATTCTTTTTGAATTATTGATGTGCACGTATGTATCCTAGCAATGGTATGTCTCTTTGACCATCAATAGAGAGGTTTTTATTTAAATTTCTTTTGAAATTCTTTCAGCATCCATTAATGCCACCTTATGGGACTCCAGTTCCTTACCCAGCTATATATCCTCCAGGGGGAGTATATGCGCACCCTAGCATAGCTACGGTAAAATTAATTATGTTCATTCATTTCAAGTTTTCCATTGTGTTCACGTCCCTTTTCAATTACCAGATTACTTTCCCAACTAGTGCTGTCCCAGTATACTCCAACCAGAATTAATTTGCAGCTGATTTCCATTTTCCCATTTTCTTTTGTAGACTCCAACAGCAGCACCCACAAATACACAGCTGGAAGGGAAGAGCACTGAAGGAAAGGACTGGGCTTCAGCTAAAAAATCCAAGGGAACTGCAGGAGGCAAGACTGGGGAGATTGGGAAAGCAACTTCTGGTTCTGGGAATGACGGTGTCTCCCAAAGGTATATTGTTCTTACATTTAAATTGCCTATATGTTTTATGTTCATCCAAAATTTTCCACCATTTTGGTTTCTTGTTGTCTTATAATTGTAAAATTGCTTGTAAGCAGTGCTGAAAGTGGTAGTGAGGGTTCATCAGATGCAAGTGATGAGAATGTTAACCAGCAGGTATACTTGTCACCGTTAATTTTTTGTTTATATCTATTAGTTGAATAAATAATAGAATTCAATTCGGCCTTTGCTGCCTCATTTTGAGACTGTTATTTGCCAGTTTATGCATATAAAGTACAAACTTGATCACTCTGGATTATGTTCTTATTTTCCACATGAATTCTGCCAAGAGGGCTCTCTTTCCCCCTCCCCACTCTCCGCCACCCACTTTTCAGAGGAAAAAAAGGGGCTAACTCAGCTTAATAAGTAGCAACAAACTTTAACAGTATGATTTTGTCTTCTATCAAATGGATTCCTAACTTCTCTTTGATTAGGATTTTGCTGGTAGTAAGAAGGGAAGCTTTGATCAGATGCTTGCCGATGGTATGTAGTTCATTTTCAATTTGCTACCTTCATTTGCTGTTATGATTTTCTAATTACAATAAATATGTCGGCAGCCAATGCTCAGAATAACACATCGGAAGCAGTTGGAGCTTCAGTGCCTGGGAAGCCTGTTGGCTCATTACCTGCGACTAATCTGAATATTGGGATGGACTTGTGGAATGCATCCTCTGCTGCAGCTGGAGCTGCGAAAATGAGACCAAACCAAGCTGGGGCCCCATTATCAGCTGTTGCTCCTCCAGGCGTTATGCCCGATCAATGGGTTCAGGTATGCACCTTGCAAGTTATTTGTTATCATTTATGGGCATGCATTCCTTGACTATTTTCAATCTTCATTATTTAAAATCAACTAATCTAGCAATTTAAGAAAACCTTGTCGATATTAGCAGAAAGTAATTAGCTCTGCTAGCATTCATAGCTTTGACCTCCAAACAACTTTTTTTTTTTTATTTGCCTATTTAAATGTTAGCATTGGACTCATTTTATAACATGATTCATTTATTATTTTATGAGGATAGCAGAAATGTAATTATTTTATGCCAGTTCACTTGTATTGCAGCTATGTAGCTTTGCTGATATTCCTCTCTATACATATATATTTTATTTTTCTTTTCTTGAAACTGTATTTCTACATTCCTATAGAATGAACGGGAATTGAAAAGACAGAAAAGGAAGCAATCTAATCGGGAGTCAGCTAGAAGGTCAAGATTACGCAAGCAGGTAAAGTGGTACACTTGCTGTTTTCTTCCTCCGTCTCTTTACATTATTACTGACCAATGGACTGTTTGTTACTTATCTCAGGCGGAATGTGAAGAGCTACAAGCCAGAGTAGAGTCATTGACCAATGAGAATCGCAACCTTAGAGATGAGTTGCAGAGGCTTTCCGAGGAATGCAAGAAGCTTTCATCAGAAAATGGTTCTATTAAGGTGCAAAAAACACCTTCCTTTTGTTGTTTAATCAGTTATCACTTCATGTAATGACAGCTTGCTTGCTGTTTCCCTTAATTTTTTACACAGTTTTTCCTCATTTTGCTATATAGGAAAGACAAAGCAAAAATTATGGCTCTTGATTAAGTGATATGTGCCAAGGCATCGTGACCAATTATAGCTGGACATTACGGTATATCTGCATTGAAATGACAAACGTAATTTTGCTTGTTTAACAGGAGGAATTAGCACGAATATGCGGAGCAGAGCCAGTAGCTAATCTAGAACAGAGCAATCCCTCTTCAGTTCTTCAGTCACGAGGCAATGAGGGGACTAGTTAATACTATACACACCTACAAATATAACTTTGTGCTCAGACCAGAAATTTCTGGATCTCCGGGAATTTGTGACCTTGGCCTTAATGAGCATAGAATATGTATCATTCTTACTAATTTGTACCTTTAAAGCGATAATGATAAGCGTAATGTTTATTGATCAATTTGGGTAAGTGTAATGTTTATTGGTCAATTTGAACAGAATTATTGAAGATTAATTTGAGTGATCGTTATACATTGAATACCATTTGTTGTGTAAAAGGTTTATTCAGTTTCCCTTGGTCAAAAGGTTGGCACAGACATAGTCGTTTTGGTTGATTATATTGGAAGAAAAGATTTAAAGGTATTTTTGGGTAGTCATTGCAAATGAATTTTGATAATTCAGAATGTATTGGATACAAAATTCAAAACAGAGCCATAAAAATAAATAAATAAATAAATACGCACCTTATTGGATTGCTACAGCCCCGTCTCAAATCGTTTGATCCAAACAGATCGGGGGAAAGCCCAACAACTACAAGCATTTGTCACAAACCAATCAAAACCAGGTGATTAAACTCTATATTGTCATCCGTAGGTGACCATGTTCAAGGACTGCATGCATCTGTAGGTGACGACTAGGGCCTCCAGTTATATCCTAGAGACACCGCGTCAATAACAAAGGTGCAGTGAAGGATAGCAGTGGAAACTAATTTAAATGTCTCGGTATCTTCATGACCCTGCTCATGATCAGACTCCGTATCTAAGGCTATTCCAGCTGGACCATTGAGTTCCTGAGGTGGTTGATCTGGTTTAACAACACCCCTCAACATTTAGTCAGCAGGTCTATGAACAGCTAAAATATTTCGAATCTACCAGGAGATGATGAACTAACACACAGGAATCACTGAAAGATCAATCCGCCCTTATCTGATCCAAAGATTTTCAAGATCATATTTCTTCCAAATTGAATTTCCTCCAGGTGTCTGCTGATGAAATGGACTTGCAAATTTCAGAAAAGTAGATGACATTTCTAAATATCTGTTTCATTACAGAAAGCTATGCAAGCATAAGTGTGCCCAAAGCATGCACTTTTTGCATAGTGTATGTATATCTCAAAGATTAATGGAAGAGAAAATCAAAATCTGCTCATGGTTTCCGTATTCTTCTGAATTACGGACAATTATTTATTACTTTGTTGTCCATCCAAAATGGACACAAATGATCTGGATTGACAGATTTACGCCACAAGTCACATAATACTAAAGCAACACAGACCATACCATTTCACCGTACGTAGAGGCCACAAGTCGATCAACTCTTAGCTTGATGCTATAAGAAATCTTTACTTGCCGGATGGTGCATATATAAATATAAAATACAAAGATTTAACGTATGATAGGTACTTATTTAAACCATATATATAACGTTTTAAGGATTAAATCTTGTCCTCTATTTTTTATGTATGTGACAGTCTCTTCAATGAGACAAAGATATTATAGGGTTCCATACATCTTTTATATTCTTTTTATAGAATTAGAGAAGGGACTTAACCCATTTTAATTGATTTTTACTAGGTTTTTTATTAAAAAATTTAGTATAATTTATAATCTACACTGAATGTCCAATTAATCCGTTAAAGACATCAAACTCAATTTATTTTAGATCACATAATTAAGTCTATTTATTTAATTACTATTCCATTAATCTGTTTTAATAAAATTATAATAATGATTAATATAAGCCTACAAATATTTAACATTCTTCTACTTAGACGATATTAATCAATTTTAAAATAAATAATTTTTGTAAACCTATAATTTTGGATTAAGGGTATTTTTGTTATTTTTTAAAGTGCATGTTTGAGAGTTAATATTAGTTGAATAAACCCGTATTAGTGTTTAATAGAGTTTTGAATGAATTTTGATTGAATCTTAGAAAAGTTATATTAGTTCTCTACCTATGCACTCGAGTTTCAAACATAATTTTTGGATGACTAAAAAATTCAATTTATAAGCCGTTTATTTCTGTTAAAAGAGGATAGAATAAAATTTTCATATAATTAAATTTGAGTCAAATCTAATGTCATATGAGGGAGAATCAAAGTCAAGAATAGGTTATGTTACTATTAGTTTTCTAAGGATGTCTTGGGTGGACATCTAAACTTTCAAGCTAAATTCTTGTTAATTAGGATAGAATTTTGATACAGGATTTATTTCTAATGAAATAGGACAAAATAATAAATGTATAAAAAGAAACGAAGGTGAAATCAAATTCTGGATGAGAAAAAAATAGCTTTGAAAGTGAGAGATCTGAAAAATAATATTTTTAAAATTTTTTTTTAAAGGTTTCGAAACTTTTCACAAAGGTTCTAAAATACAAGGCCAGTTTTTTATTTTTTTTGAACAAGGGATCGATCCTTTAGCCCAATGTTTCAATACCTAAGTTAAAGGTATCGAAATCTTTATTAATATATCGTTACTTTTATTTATTTTTCATAACGTACCAATACCTTTATTCATAATTCAAGGTTATCGATCCTTTTTTTTTTATGAAAAATCACATTAAGAACAATTTTTGAAGTAGAAAAAGATTATTTTATCTATTTTTCATGTTTCTTTATCCATTCTTTTCTTGATTTCAAGGCTAAACTTGTTATTTTTCAATCTATATGCATTTTTATAAAAAAAAAAAAAGGGAGTTGAATCTCCCATTCTCCATGGTTTTCATTTCTTTCTCATTCTAGTAACTGATAGTACAAATCCAAATCCTTTCTCCTCTAATTTTTTCAAATTTTTACTGATTAAATCCTCATTTCTTATTATAAAATACTAATTCCACACACCTTTTATGATCTATAAGCTTTATTTTGTCAATTAGGTGAAGATATCGATTGAGAGAATGAGAGAAAAGTATATGACTACTGTTCACATTTTTGGGGTTTTCTCAAATTGAAGCCACTAAAGCATTTTAGAGTTGAGCCTAACTCTTTTGGTAAGTTTGTGAATAATTTATAACCTTAATTTCATGGTTGATCAAGGGATTGAAATGTTAAGGTTTATTGTTTTTTCATTAAATTAATGTATTTCTATTTATAAAAATTTGAATTCTCCTACGTTATTTAGAGCGTAAAGCTTGTGTATACACATTTAGATTATGGGTATTACGAAATAAAAAAGTTAGGTGTAAAGAACAGTAAACTTGATTACTGTAAGCATGTACTTTACTATACAATCTATGATTTGATATAATTTTGATGAAATATAATAGAATTAAGATAATTGAATAGAATAAAAGAAATGGTTGTGAGTTTATAAAGGAATCGGATATGTTTTGGATGAAAAATCGATAAAATGATAACACTTAGTTTGATACCGAATGTGGCATTTTCATGCATTGTATGTGCATAATTTATTGATTTCATGAGATTTGGTTAATAATTTCACATATTTATGATCGTTTTAGACATAAGTGACCTAGTTAGGATCGCCATTGTGAAAACTGTTGAGAAAGCAATTCTCCATCTCGTAGTTGTGAGCGGATATTTTTCTATCTTTTTACTTGTTTTTAATTATTTATAAAAGAGAAAACTTATATTTTATACCTTAGGATGTTAGATATTATCGTATAATCATATTGAGTAGGCGATGAATTTCATTAATTATGTGAAGACTGGGCGGGTTCTTCTTTTATAGTAGATTCTTATAATGATGATTATAATATATTTTTTTTATAAATATGATTTGTAGCATGTTTTACATATATTATAATTTAGGTTAGGATGCCAAGGATGAGATTATTTTTATTTTTTTTTATAAAGACGGTTTTGTTGATGATTTTTTCCCTTGATTTATTGATTTGGCTTGGGTGTCATAATCATATTGATTTCATTACTTAAGTATGATGTATTAGAGGCTAAGAGGCCAAACTCTTTACTAAATGTACGAATTTTAATGTTTTCTATATATATAGCCTGAAAGCCAGTGTTACATGATTTTGTTGATTTATATTGAGGGTATACTACATCGAATTAAGATAGATGAAATACAATAAATCTGAGGGTGAGGATTGACTATATAGTTTAAAATAGAATAGATGAAATTCAATAGACCAAGGGATGGGAATCAGTCATACAACTTAAAATAGAGTAGATAAGATCCAATACTCCCATAATACTTAGTATGCTAATATATATCTATATATCTATATCTATATATATATATATTAATTACGGATCGTTTATACAACTTGAAATAGAGTGAGTGAGATCCTAGAGATCGAGAGGGGACCTTGATTTTTTAATTGATTATGATACATCAGTCGTATTTTGCTATGCCATATTTATTTTATGATTAAGTTTTCTCTTCTAATTAGTATTTGAATGCTAAAAGAGTTTTTTGAAAAGTTTTCATAAATTATTTTGTTTATTATCCGCTAATTGAGTATTTTTTAATATCCACCCCTCTTTTTATCATATTTTAGGATAGTGTATTCAGATAGCAAGCAAGATAGTATTGGTCAGAGTTTTCTTATGATTCAAAAACTCAACTCATATAATTATACGCTTGGTTCACTGAAATATTCGAATTGGATAAATTTAATAGTTGTTAAATGATTTTATATATTTTTGTTTTACTCGATCGAGTATGTATTTGTAGTAATTTCATTTTAGTTTGAGTTGTATTAAAATTAGACGATAATTTGTATTTAATTTCAATACCGTAATAAATTTAAAATATTTTGAATTATTTAAAATTTTAATATAAATAAAAAATTAATTGAAAATAAGTTTTTATTAATACTTTGCGTATTCTTAGGATATATTTTAATTAATAAAATATATTTATCAGGTTTACCACGATTGACACATAAATCGATTCCTAAGATTGAGACATGATAATTTTAATTACTTAAAAATACTCTTAAACTAATAATAAAGAAAATACTTTATATGATTATATTAAAAATGATAATCATGAATTTAATATCTTGAAATAATTTAATCCAATTCAATTTTTAATATTAAACTATAATGATTAATATATCCTATTACTGACATATAATTAATTCAAAATATAAATCTTATTTTTTAAGAATATTTTCATTATTTTTTAAATCGATCATATTTGTAAATTAATATTGGTTGGATAAAATTGTACTGATAATTAGTAAGTACTCAGTAAAAAATTTGGATGAACCGATAAATATTTTGATAAGATATTATGTGATATTTGAAAAAAAATCATAAAAGATTTTATCATTAACTTTTTGATAAAAGATAAATTTCATTTCAAAAAAATCATAAAAATATTTGACATTCTCCCTTTGCTTAATTATAATATACTTCTAATGTTTCTAGTGATAAAATTAATAAACAGTGTTTTTTCAAAAAACGACGTCGTTGTGAATCGGACTTTGCTGGGGATTCGGCTTTCTGGGTTGCCAGGGCACATTGAATTGATGACGGATAATGGTAATATAACATAACAAACATATGTCCACGTTGCATCACATCAATTATAATAAATAAAATGCAGTTAATGCAATTATTATAAAATTTGATGTCAATTGAATCCCATCTGTCTATCAAATTTTCTTCGGTTAAAAATTGTGTTGTGCACAAAAATATTATTTTAAAAAAATTATTTTATAGCTATTTTAATTTTTACATCTTAAATAATATATCAACAGTATCACATCATTTTAATTAATAAAAATTTATAAGAAATAAAAAAATTATTTATTTATAAAAGTCTATAATTTTTTAACACAATACTAATTTAACTATAATATCACTTGTAATTTAAAAACTAAAATATAATCCGATATCCTTATTAATATTTATATACATGCAATGCAATGCAAGTGGGGTTTGAATTTTGAAGCAAAATCGATATCATTTCAACTGGGGCTTGGAGGTAGCATAATACATGTACACTTTATCTTTTTGGCAGTGCAGTGTAGAAGGCTCCATGAACACAGACAGGGATAGGTGCATGGTATAAGCTGCCATTCCAACCACCACACAGTATAGACACACAAATGCATATATTCAAGTCAATTGAATAAACTTACCAATAAAAATCAAATACATGCATCCCATCTGAAATCTCAAGTTAGTAATAAATTATTCAAACAAGAAGTCTCAAAATCATCTTGATTAAACACGTTTACCAACAAAAAATCTTAAAATTTTTAGCTTTTAAGCCAATAAAGCATAAACGAAAGAGGAAGCAAACTTGATGTAATACATCATTTTTCACTTTCTGTATATATATATATATATATATATCGAGAGAGAGAGAGAGAGAGAGAGAGAGAACTACCATGGTTATTCTTTGTTTCTTTATTATTATTTATGCTGCTTCTTTTTTTTTCCCCTAATCATAGATTTCATGAACGGGTCCCTTATACAGCTCCCCCCAAGATTTTTGCCTAAGAAAAGTTATATATTCTATCCCTAGATCTATAAAGAAATTCTAAAATTCAAACAAGAAAGGGTGACATCTTGATGATCTCGACCACCTAGGCTCCCGTGAACCAACTTTCTTTCAAACGGAGACAAGCACCAACAACAAAAACAAACTACAATAACACCAAAACAAATACAATTAGTACGACTACATTGAACCCTAGACGACCTAAGCCCACCATCTCATGCTAGTCTAATAAGCCACTAACACCTCCATGCGGATGTGGCGACGAGGGCACAATGATGCCAGCATAGCACCAACTCAGCATGACGTTTTGCCACGTGGAATCCACCTACCTGCAACTTCGCAAGCAAATATTCAGCCTGAAAGTCTGCAAATTGACTCAAATGCACCGGCCTCAAACCGGCACCGGAAAACACTTCTCTCCAAGAGGCCACACACTTTCCAGCCACCTCAACCGCCGAAGTGATTCTCGGCTTCAGCAAATACATTTCAATCTTCCTCGCCCATTCAACATCACCCATCGCTGCGTCAAGTGATTCAAACACCATTGTATAATATTCAAGACTGTTCACAAAGTTCCTCCTAAACAACGGTGTCGTTCCGCACTCTGTCCACCCTTCATTATCAACAAAGACGACAACACTTGGAGAAAATCGTCGTAGATTCGTTACAAATCCGACAGCGTTGGTTGTAGAGCCCAGACGGCGAAATATAG
>JAVXUL010000020.1:8751267-8763378 GCA_035590515.1 Trichilia minutiflora
CTGGAAGGGAAGAGCACTGAAGGAAAGGACTGGGCTTCAGCTAAAAAATCCAAGGGAACTGCAGGAGGCAAGACTGGAGATATGGGGAAAGCAACTTCTGGTTCTGGGAATGACGGTGTCTCCCAAAGGTATATTGTTCTTACATTAATCTTGGTTTTATAGACATTCAAAACTTGCCATTATTTTGGTCTGTTGGTGTTTGATATTTGTAAAATTGCTTTTAAGCAGTGGGGAAAGTGGTAGTGAGGGTTCATCTGATGCAAGTGATGAGAATGTTAACCAGCAGGTATGTGTATTCTTGTCACCATTACTTTTTGTCAATATCAATTAATTGAATAAACTAAGAAAACTCATTTATGCCTTTGCTGACTCCTTGTGAAGCTGGTATTTTGCCAGTTTATGCATATAAAGTCCAAACTTGATCACTCTGGATTATGTTCTTATTTTCCACATGAATTCTGCCAAAAGGTCTCTCTTTCCTCTCCCCACACCTGCCACCTCACCCTTCAGAAGAAAAAAGGGGCCAACTCAGCCTAATAAGTAGCAAACTTTAACAGTATGATTTTGTCTTCTATCAAATGGATTCCTTACTATTCTTTCTTTAGGATTTTTCTGGGAATAAGAAGGGAAGCTTCGACCAGATGCTTGCTGATGGTACATAATTCATTTTCAGTTTGCCTACCTTCATTTGCTATTATGATATTCTAATTACAATAAATATGTTGGCAGCCAATGCTCAAAATAGCACAGCTGAAGCAGTTGCAGTTTCGGTACCTGGGAAGCCTGTTGTCTCAATGCCTGCAACTAATCTGAATATTGGGATGGACTTGTGGAATGCACCCTCTGCTGCAGCTGGAGCTGCAAAAATGAGACCAAACCCATCTGGGGCCGCATCAGCTGTTGCTTCTCCTGGCGTGCCCGATCAATGGGTATCTTGCAAGTTATTTGTTATCATTTATGGACCCGCATTGTTTGACTAATTTCAATCTTTATTATCTAAAATTACTAATCTAACGATTTAAGAAAAACTTGTCAATGCTGGCAGAGAGTAATTAGCTCAACTAGTATTCATAATTTTGACCTCCAAACAATTTTTTTTATTTGCTTATTAAAATATTAGCATTGGACTCATTTTATAGCATGACTGATCATGACTGATCAAAGGTTATTATTTATGCTGCCCTCGTAAGTGTAATTATTTTATGCCAGTTAACTTGTATCGTGATTGTGTGGCTTTGCAGATATTCCTCTCTCTCTCTCTCTATTTTATTTTTCCATTCTTTGATCGATAGCTCTATATTCCTGTAGGATGAACGCGAGTTGAAAAGACAGAAAAGGAAGCAATCCAATCGGGAGTCAGCAAGAAGGTCAAGATTACGCAAGCAGGTACAGTGATACACTGCTCATTTTCATTCCTCCCTGTCTCTTAACATTATTACTGACCAATGGGCTGTCTGCCATTTCTATCAGGCTGAATGTGAAGAGCTACAGGCCAGAGTTGAGTCTTTAACCAATGAGAATCGCAATCTTGGAGATGAGCTGCAGAGGCTTTCCGAGGAATGCGAGAAGCTTTCATCGGAAAATGTTTCTATTAAGGTTTGAAAACACCTTCCTCTTGTTGTTTATTCAGTGATCAACTCATGTAATGGCAGCTTGCGTGCTATTTCTCTTTAATTTTTTACGTATGGTTTTCCCTAATTTTGTTAACGAGGAAAGAAAAAACAAATATTATGGCTCTTGATGAATAAGGCATTATGGTGAATTATATCTAGATATTACATTATATCTGCTTTGAAATAACAAATGTAATTTTGCTTCTTGATTAACAGGAAGAATTAACAAGAATATGCGGAGCTGAGACAGTAGCTAATCTAGAACAGAGCAACCCCTCTTCAGTTCTTCAATCACAAGGCGATGAGGGAACTAGTTAATAGTATACACACCTACGAATATAACCTTCGAGCTCAGGCCAGAAATTTCTGAATCTCCGGGCATTTGTGACCTTGGCCTTAATGAGCATACGATGTGTCTCTTACTAATCTATACCTTTAACATGAGAATGATAAGCTTGATGTTCATTGATCAATTTGGATAAGTGTAATGCTTATTGATCAATTTGGACAGAATTATTGATGATTAATTTGATTGATCGATTATATATTGAATGCCATTTGTAGTGTAAAAGGTCTATTCAGTTTCCCTTGCTTGGTCAAAAGGATTCCACAGACATTGTCGCTTTGGTTGATTACATTAGAAGAAAAGATTTAAAGGTATTTTTGCGTTGTCATTGCAAAGGAATTTTAATAATTCAGATTTATTTGATACAAAATTCAAAAAACGAAAATCAAATACATACCTGATTGGATTGCCACCACCCGATCTCAAATGTTTCAAACAGATTGGGGGAGAGTTCAACAACTACAACCATTAGTCACAAAAGCAATCTAAGCCAGGTGATTAAACTATATATTGTCATCCGTAGGAGACCATGTTCAAGAAAACAAACAGGCTGCATCTGGAGGTGACCTTTGGGCCGCGATTTATATCCTTGAGACACCGTGTCAATAACAAAGTGCAGTGATTCTAATGTCAATCTTCATGGTCCTGTTCATGATCAGACTCCGTATCTAAGGTTATTCCAGCCGGGCCATCGAGTTCCTGAGGAGGTCGATCGGTTTAACACCACCCCTCAACATTTGGTCGGCTGGTCTATATACAACTAAAATATTTCGAATCTATCCGGGTGATGGTAAACCAACACGCACGAAGCACTGAAAGACCAATATGCCCCTACCTGACCCAAAGATTTTTCAAGATCATATTTCTTGCAAATGATAAAAAGAGTACATCCATAAGGGAAACGCCTGGGCTCCATACCTCGCATAAAACATCAAAAAGAAAGTATAAACAACCATTGACACTCAAGAATGCCTTCATAGGCAACAACAATGGACAAATTTATGCAAGAAAGCGAAAGGTAAACAAGAATTTTCACAGTTCAAAATTATGGAATCGATGAAAACCTCAATTAACAAGATAAGAGAAGTGACAAGGCTAACATTTACGAACTTCCAACCTGCCCAATATATGAGCCATTTTTGTTGTTCATCCTGATCTTTCCTCTCAATTGCCCTGAATGTGGAGCATACTGGTAAAGCAATCCCCACAGAACAGCTGCACAAATGCCAGAAAGGAAGAAAAAACAAAACAAAACTCCAGATGAGATAGATGTTGGTATTACAATCACAGTCCACACAAAATGTATTTCAAACTGCTAATTCAAAATTAAATTACTGAACACCTACCATACAGAAAATGATATAAAACAAGCAAGACACCTTCTTTTCTGTTCTATTTAAGCATTGAATAAGGTTAGAAATACATAATAAAAGTTTACCAAGCTGTTCGAATTACAATGTTAGAACAAAGTGGACAAAGGACCAACCGCAACCCAACCTACATCAAATGATAAATAAAGAAATAAATCAAAACATCAATTTTGCATGTAGCTTCCAATATGATCTCAGTTAGCTTCCAAATAACCTTGCTTAATGTATCAAAATCAATTAATACTGAGCCTCAAAATAACTTAAAGGTATAAATTCAGTTTAGAATGTAGATAATAAATGAATCGAACATCAATTAAGTTTGTAGCGTCCAACATGATCTCAGTTAGCTTCCAAAGAACCATGTCCAATGTACCCATATCACCTAAACATATACATTCAGTTTATAAGGTAGAATAAATGAATCAAACATCAATTAGCGTGTAACTTCCAAAATGATGTTAATTAGATTCCTATGAACCTTGTATGAGAAGCAATTACACTCCCAAACTAACCTAAAGTTACACAATCGGTGATTTTGGTTTTGTTAATTATAAATGATCGTGTTGCGAGTGATGAATTGAACACCATTAACGAAATTGAGCAAGCGATTAAGATGGACGAAATGGAATTAGAGACGGAACTCGAAAATAGAATACGAGAACGGAGAACTGACCTCGTTGGTTAAACTGGATCCCAGAAGAGAGCCATTCTAATTGCAAAAAATTCAATTTTTTGTTATTTACAATTTCTTATTTTATTTACTTTTTGTTTAATTGTAATATATTTTACTGTTTCTCATTACAAAATTAGTAAACAATCAGTGGGTTTTTTTGACAAAAAACGACGTCGCTGTAAATAGAAGTTGCTCGTCTTGAACTTTCACTGGGGATTCCGAATTTTAGGGAACATTCGATTTACATTAGATTGAAAAATCAGAATATAAAATTTATATATTAAATTACAATAATACTAAAAATATAAAAATAATATATATATATAATAAAATTATATTATTAATAGATAATTATTATTATTATTATATTTTTATATTTATATTGTTATTGCATAACTTGTATAATTATTATTTATTTATTTATTTATTTTTGTAATAATATAGCACCATATAATATTATTACATCGATTTTATCAAGAGAATTTATATTTTAATATTATTATATTAGTTAACATAGTATAACAAATGAGATTAATAAAAATATGATATATAACAAAATTATTACAACAAATAATAAGAGGTAAGGTAACTGCTTAACAGGTAACATGCATCACATCAATTATAATAAATTATAAATTTTAATTTATATATATGTGAAAAATAAAATGCAGCTGTATGAAATGGTTTTTACAAAATTTGATGTCAATCGAAACCCATCCGTCAATCAAATTTTCTTCGATTAAAAATTGGTGCTGAACATAAAAATATTAATTTCTAAAATTTATTTCCTTGATGGCCTCTATCCGTTATATATATATATATGCAATGCAACGCAAGTAGAGTTTGAATTTTGAAGCAAAATCGAATCAGTTCAGCTTGAGCTTGGAGGTAGCATAATACATTTATACTTTATCTTTGTAGTAGTACAATGAAGAATGCAAGGCTCCATGAACACAGACAAGGATAGGTATATGGTAAAAGCATTTATTCCAACCATCACACAATTTATACATATTCAAGTCAATTCAATATACATACCAATAAAAATATAATACATGCATCGTATCTGAACTCTCAAGTTAGTAATAAATTATGCAAACATTAAGTCTCAAAATCATCTTGATTAAACTAAACACGTTTACCAACAGAAAATCTTAAAAATTTTAGTTTCTAAGACGGTAAAGCAAAACAGAAAGAGGCAAACTTGATGTAACACATCTTTTTTCATTTTCTGCAGATATATATAGAGAAAATTACAGTGGTTATTCTTTTTTTCTAGTCACAGATTTCATGACTGGCTCCCTTACTATACATATTTCCCAAGATTTTTGCCAAGAAAAGTTATAATTCTATCCCTAGATCTAGATAGAAAATCTAAAATTCAAACAAGAAAGGGTGACATCTTGATGATCTCGACCACTCATCTAGGCTCCCATGGACCAACTTTCTTTCGAACGGAGACGAGCAACAAAAGCAAACTACAATAGCACCAAAACAAATACAATTAGTACGGCTACATTGAACCCAGACCTAAGCCCATTATCTCAGACTCAGACTAGTCTAATAAGCCATTAACACCTCCATGCTGATGTGGCGACAAGGGCACACTGATGCCAGCATAGCAACAATTCAGCATGACGTTTTACCACGTGGAACCCACCTACCTGCAACTTCGTAAGCAAACATTCAGCCTGAAAATCTGCAAATTGACTCAAATGCACCGGCCTCATTCCAGCACCGGAAAACACTTCTCTCCATGGGGCCACGCGCTTTCCAGCCACCTCAACCACCGCATTGATTCTCGGCTTCAGCAAATACATTTCAATCTTCCTTGCCCATTCAGCATCACCCATCGCTGCGTCTAGTGATTCAAACACCATTGTATAATATTCAAGACTGTTCACAAAGTTCCTCCTAAACAACGGTGTCGTTTCGGACTCTGTGCACCCTTCGTTATCAACAAAGACGACCACGCTTGGAGAAAGTCGTTGTAGATTTGTAACAAATCCAACAGCGTTGGTAGTAGAGTCCAGACTGCGAAATATAGCTGGAGATAAGACGACAGCTATTTTTTCACCGTCCATGAACTTAACTGCTTTGAAAGAAAGCATTTCGAAAGAACGAATCAGTACGAACTCGATGTGGAACCTAATTCTGTGTTCTTGAGCGAAGTGAACAAGGTTGTCTTTGATGAGTTTGGTTTCTGTGACGTACTCTTCCGGTACTATAGCAGTGATGCGAAGAGAGGTTGGGTTCATGAGCTTATTACAAGACTGGGCTCTTTCCGCTATTTCTCTCATGAAAGAAGCGTACTGACCTCCAAATCCTATATCAAAGTCTATGATGTGAATCAACGGTGGTGATCCGTCCAAGGATTCCAGAAGAGCTTGAGTAGTTGTGAAATGAGTGAACATGGGGATTGGTGAGATCCCACTAAAAGCCTTGTAAGCTCGGACAGACTGAACGATTTCGGACCATGAAGAGAGGCGAATTGGACTGGTTAACCCGATCAGGAGTGAGTTGAGAGCTTCTTTGAAGTAGAACGCGGCTCTTTGGAGAGGCTTGCCAGTCGGGGACCTTAGCCTTTGATTGAGCCGCGCCAATATCATCTGAGCGAGTTGTAACTCGTTGGAGTCAAAACAGTCTGCGGCTCTCATTATCTCTTCTATAAAATCACACCCCAAGCCCAAATTGGCATTATTGTTGACCAAATTATTGGAAAAATCAGGAAAGCTACAAAAACTTTGATTTTGATTTGAGTATAAATCAGGAATATTAAAAGTAAAATCAGACTGAAGTATCTGAGTAGAACCAAGTTGTTGAGATGGTGTGAATTCAATGAACTGGTGCTGATCAATTTGTGGCTCACCGTGAGTTAACTGCGAATTCGTCTTGATAGAAGGAACAGATTCTTCATCTAATCCCAGGTCTTTCATGATAGAATCCCAGTCCATGTTACGAAACACATGCTCCTCCCAGTCAGCAGAAGGATCAGAGATGGCTGAAACCTCAGTTGGAGCGGCAGATTTTTCAGGTACCGGGCTAGGACTCCGGCAACGCTCAAGAACCGACTTGGGTTCATAGCATGTGTTTGAACTACTGGAGTGACCAACAAAATTGGTGTTTCTAGCTATGTTAACGTTGCTGTTGTTGGAAGAAACTGGTTTTTGTGGAGATTTAACAGGAACTCTCATAGCTTAGTTAATTAAAGAAAAAAACGAAGCAGCAGACAGAAAGATCTCTCTGTGTATGTGTAATATTTAGCTTAGGTTAATGAGTAGTAACGAGTAAAGAAGTGCTTTAGTGCTTGAAAGTGTGGTGGGAAGAGTAGGGCTTTTCGCGGTTATGATTATGGCTTTTTATCTTTGCGTGTGCATGGGGTGTATGAAATGAAAGATCATGAGCATATTATATCGTCATACATGACAGACATGAATTGACATGAGTCAGACTATCTCTTTTATTTTATCTCCTTTTGAAGCTTCTCACTCAAGCCATTGCTTTGTTTTTGCTTTGCTTTGTGGGATTCCTAGCTTTCGTTCTTCTTAGCACAACCACAGCTATTTTCTAGGGGTTTTCATTTTCTTTTTATTTTCCTTTTTAATTTTTAACCCTATTATCGTCCATAAGCTCCAATGTTTTTCTTATCTTAAATGTATTTGACTATTATTAATTTGATAAACATGTGTTTAAATTGCAAGGTGGTAAGTATTTAATATAAAATGTTGAAATTAACGTTAATAAATTTATGTTAATGGATTATGATACTAGTAATATTGCATTGTATCTAAGTTGGAATCAGAATAGTTTTATATCTTTATGCTTTTTACCAGATTTTTTCAAATCATTGCATGATCATTGTTCTTATGTATGTATATATATTATTAGTATTATTATTTTCTAATTTTCATCTAATCTACAATAATTTTAGGATCACCTTCGAATAAAATTTTTATATCCATTGCCTCTTATTAAATAACTCTTAATTATATATGAAAAAGAATTTATATGTATCAAAATAATATTTCCTAAAAATTAGATAAATTTTAAATAGAAAAATCTATTTTCTTTTAATTTTAGTATGCATGCAAAGGAGCGAGAGAGAATTCTATGTCTATGATGTAATACAACCAAAAAAAATATCATAATAACGACAAAATAAATGAAAAATATTCCTGATATTTTAAAAACCATTGAATTTTCAAGGAAAAATAATTGAGTTATAATTATAAGAACTTAGAAGACTTGTCAAAGGCTAAACGACAAACAAGTCAAAGAATGAGCGTTAAAGATGCATAGGGAAGCCCAAAACAAAACACCGCCAAGCTGGTTAGAGCCACGTCGACGGCCATGATATTGTGATAATAGTCATTTGCGGTATTTTTTTTTTAAATATATGTTATTATATTGTACGCAGACATCTTCTTATAATATTTAATATTTTCTTATTAAAAGTCTATCGAATCTGCTTGTGATCAAGCCCTAATATTACATCGTAATTAAAAAAATTTCAATATCTAAAACCAAAATCATATTGTTCGTTAGGGATTTATCTAGACCATTCATGATTATACCCAACAAAAACTCAACTCAAAATTCAACTCTCATTTAGAAAGAATAAACTCTTAATATATAAAGAGATATACTCCCACAAATTCACGAAAGAATTGAATTTGTAACCTTAAATTAACATAAACAAGTGAATAGTCTTAAATTAAATAATGGTTTTCACTCTTTAATTATTTTATAAAATAAATCTTTTAATATATTACTCTTTCACCTAAATTTTTTGAATGTACAAACTTTTTAAAGAAAATGTAGACTTTTTCTTATATTACATAACATAAATATATATTTTATATGTAATAAAGTAAGTTTTTTTTTTTAAATTTTTTTAACCAAATACCTATTAAAATTTAAAATTTAATTTTGTAGGTATACATCTCAAATCACTTTGATGTTTTTATATGAATTGTGTTTTTAACCATTAGAATTATTCCTAAAATGATTTATCGGTTATTCATTAATATATTGTTACATTAATTTTAATTAAATTAAATTAATCAAAAGGAAGGGAATACGTAATGTTTGTTGATGTTGAAAATTTTTTGTGGAAGTGGAGGGCACCCAAACTACAAATTACCATCCGCTGCTCAATCAAAACATTAAACAAACGTTCACACGATCAAAGGAAACTCCAAAACATCAAAAGAATTCTTGTTGACAAGACATATGACCTCACGTGGGTCTCACAAATTGACGTTGTAGTCAACAATGTGATTTCATTGGCCAGAGAATGTCCCACGATGAGGTTCCACTGGGACGGCCTTTTGTCGGATATGCTGCATGGATCGATGGAAATAGTAATACAATCAGCGCGTAAAAACCACGCCTACGTAGGATTACCTTCGCCTTTGGCGGCGAACAGAGAAAAAGAAAGAAGAAAAGAAAGAAGAAAGAAGAAAGAAGTGAGAATATGTTCTTTCAATAGGGATACTGATAGTGATACCAATAGATATATAACAGTGAACGCGGTATTATTTGATTCATTGATTGATTGATGATAAAACTAAATCAAAATCTAGCCGTCCACTTTACGCACTCGAAAGACAATCACAAAATCCACACCTTTTATTGTTTTTGGTTTATTGAACTTTTTAACAAAAAGCTTGCACATGCCTAACGCCCACCTCTAAAAAGATGTTTTAAAGTTTTTCTTTTTTCTTTTTCTTTTCTTTTTTTTAAACTACCACTAAATAAATGATATCTTCTTTTGTATGTTGAATTGAGACTCATGTCTTTATCAAGCTTATAGTTAATTAATTTTTTTTAAATTAATAAATGATATATACATTTTTTAAATATTAAAAGAATATAATATAGTTTTAGGGTGTGAACACAAAATTTTTAAGGGATCCAATGCGATGGGAATGGGTTTCAATTTAACTAGTTTTAATAATAATAATATGTGGGCAATGGAATGAACGATTTAACTTTTAATTGATTGTCTCATAATTTGGTTCAAGTACGTGTAAAAGTTCATGCAAAGACCTCTTTCGTGGTCAATAAGGCGGTAGAATTTTTAAAAAGACAAGTTATTCAACTTCTAGAATCACAATAATCACGTAACAAGGGTTGCCAAAATTTTTTTTTTTTTAAACTTCAAAATTAGATATAGAGGCAGGTTCGACGGTTCCATTTTTTTCTAACAAAAATAAAAATTCAGTCTTCATATTATTAATATTTAATTTCCCCACTTATTAACTTTATTTACTTTAAAATTATATATGTATTCAAAATAAAAATAGATAAAATCCAAATATATTTTTAACTCTTTACTTACATTATTCTATATTTTGCTCACTTCCTTGTCTTTTCTTTTAGCGAATATGAGTGAACATTAAAAAAATAACTTACTTAAACTATTGTAAATTATTCAATCAAACTCTCCATTGTCAATACTTGTTAAAATTTACGTACCTTATATTTTCACGCAATAAAAAAAAATATATGATAATAATAAAACTATGTTACAATAGCTATCATATTAGTTTGTATAAAAAAATTGTGCATAAATTTTGATTTTTAATATTTATTGGATTAGAATTCTACCATATGTGTGTGGGTCAATAACATTAATTTATTATTATTATTATTATTATTATTTCCTTTTACATTCAAGCAAAATGAATTATGTGAATCTTTTATTTCTTTTTTTTAATTTAATAATAGAACGGGTAAGATATTCAGAAGTATTACACAATCAATTTGATGTCATTTCTATCGAAATCATAACATAATATTCTTTCCTTTTAAAAATGATTTGAGAACGACTCTATACTATACATATAGAATAAGTTAAATGCAAAATAATTAATCCCATTAGCATCTAAACTCCAATCGTTGTTAAACCATCTTTCCACCTATGTAAAAATGAAAAAGAAAAGTATATTTATTGAAGGTATGATTAACGTTTAAAGCATAAAGTATTTCTAGAGAACATTTAAACAAGTCAAATACTTCGTAGTTAAGGCTATCTGTGTATCTGAATGAATACACGGTTCACACGCGTTTGAAAAAAAAGAAAGAGTAGCTTGTAGTGTACAAAAGATGTTTTAGATTCTATACTAATTGAAATCATTTGGTGTAAAAGATGTTAAGTCTCCATTATGTATAGTAGTTGCATAAAACCCATTCCACTACTGTAAAAGAAAAGGCAAAGGGAGTAGTGGAGGTTTAGGCATAATATTGAAATGATAGTGGCCCGAGGATCTTCTTCTATCTTCTGTTTCACAGGACAGACAGATAGACAGACAGATTATCGCTAATGGGATGGGTCCTTTTCTATTATTAGGATCATTAGGATATGTTGCGTTTGCTTTCAAAAATACCAATAGATTCTATCAATGGTATTAGTTTGTTTTATTACTAAATATACAATGAGTTGGACTAGATGAGGTTAGATTGAAGTTATAATTTATAAATGTTTTAACTGTATAATCTTTTTTTATTTTAAATATGAATATGAAAAAAGAATTTTGATCCTATTATATTAAGATACAAACTATTATATAAATTTTGTTTATATAAATTAACGTAATATTTTTATATTATTGTCAATTTTTTTTATAATCTATTTTTTTTACTTCACACAATATTTTTGCTCTTTAAAAAGTATAATTTATATAAAAATATAATGTTATTATATGATTTTATAATTGAAGGTGACATGTTTTCTCTTTGTGTAAGTTTATGGACCACAGGGGAGTGACCAGTTGAGATCAAATTAATTGTTATGTGGTCTACAATGAATCAAATGGAATTTATAAAAATATACATACATTCCTATTTGGAATATGTGTACCACTTAAAATAGAGACGTGCCAAATGCAAATGGTCCATTGGTTGAAGAATTCTCATGAATGGGTCATCTTCAGCTGTCGTTGCCAACCTATAATCAAAGATCTCATGTACATCACGATGATGGTCCAATTTCAACAGACCTACAAAGTCAATTCTTTTACTAAATTCCAATTTTCAGTAAATATTTAAAATACACTAAAACATCTCAAAATCACAACCATCCAATTTTTTTTTTTTTTTTAAATT
>JAVXUL010000020.1:8763478-8776668 GCA_035590515.1 Trichilia minutiflora
TCTATTTTTTTTTTACTTTCATACAATTTTTTTAACCTATATAAAAATAATTTAATAATATCAAATTAATTTATGTTGAAATTTTTATATATAAAACCACTATTTTTATATCTTAAATACCTCAGCTACAATTATTATGTTATACAATGTTATTATATGATTTTATTTATAATTGGAGGTGACATGTTTCCTCTTTGTTCAATTTTATGGACCACAGCGGAGTGACCAGTTGAGATTAGATTATATTGTTATGTGGTCACAATGAATCAAATGGAATATATAAAAAATATACACATATTACCATTGAGAATTCATGTACCACTTACAGTTGAGATGTGCCAAATGCTAATGGTCCATTGGTTGAAGAATTCTCATGAATGGGTCATCTTCAGGTGTCGTTGCAAACCTACAATGAAAGATCTCAGATACGTCAGGAAGATGGTCCAACTTCAACAGACGTACAAAGTCAATTCTTTTATTAAATTGTAATTTTTAGTAAATATCTAAATACACTCGAAGATGATATCATATCTCAAAATCACAACCATCCGATTTTTTAAAAAATAATTATAAGAGAGAGAGTTTGCTTGCTGTTGCTTTTTTATTTTATTTTCTTTTTTTTATAAATAAAAGGAGGAAAATGTATAAATCATTTGAATGAAAAAGAAATTCTTTGTAGGAATCGAGGACATAATTTTCTATAAAAATAATGTTAACAGCATGAAGGCTGGAAGGAATTTATCATTACACCAAAGTATACACACGCCGCAGAATGTATAAGCGAAATCCAAAACCTTGAGCTCATTGAGTTTAAGTATGAGAATTAATGGGCCCAAAATCAGGGTCCAAATCCTTGAGTCTATGTGTATGAGAATTGATGGGCTCAACTTTCTTTTAAGGCAAAAACCAAGACTACAATTCAAGCTTATTGGCTGTTGCAAGTTCTCCCTACGCAAGGAGCAGAACTATCCACAGCATTCCAGCTCCCACACTTTCTGATCAGACAGACATTATATAATTTATTTATTTTTATAGAAGTCCTCTTTCTTAAATTTGGTATATATTATAAAAAATTTTAGTCAATAAATTTTGGGGCTTGGTATCCCACTGTAAAACTTTTGACAGCCACTTGTATAAAGCCCATCTTCAGGCTGCATCGATGGTCATCTTCTTGGACATTCCAATCCAAATTTCCGTGGTCAACTCCAGATCCAGTCAAGTTTGTGCGAGAAACAAGACATGTATCTCATGTGAACCAGGTCAACCCTGCATTCTCGATCAAAGTTAAACCACTTTGTATTTTAGCGAAACTGCAGGCGTTGCATGAACATGCACGTGTCCAACATACAAGACGCAGCGAATCCATCTGCTACCCTTATAGAGGCCAGCTTACAGTCTGAAATGGCAAGAGAAATAATGTTGAGCAAGTATTTGATTTTCTTATTTCCTTTACTTTTCGTCTCTTTATTGCATGGAGTGGCTTTGGACGATCATCAGGATGCTGCTGGCGAAGTAGGGTCTCTGGTGAAGAGAGAGGAGAGAAGTTCACTAGTTGATACAGAATATGGAAGGATCTCAGCTATTAGAATCAGTAATGGAGAAAGACGTCCTTATTATCTTCAGTTCATCACATTGGAACCAAACTCTCTGTTTCTTCCAGTACTTCTTCATGCGGACATGGTGCTGTACGTACACACAGGTAAATTCAACGAACCTGTCATCTCATAAAATAATACTCACTAGAATTGAACTGAGGGTGACGTTAAATTTTAATATCTGCGTGCAGGGAGTGGAAGGCTGAGTTGTGCTGATGAAGACGGTATAAGAAGATCGAATATACGGCGAGGAGATATATCCAGGTTGCAGCCGGGGTCTGTACTCTCTATAGAGAGTGACTTAGAGCCGGAACGTGAGAAGCTGAGAATCTATGCACTATTTTCCAACACAGAGGAAGAATCATTTGTATAAATTTCTTAAAACTTATCTTAGTTCCTTTCTGGTCAGCAAGCAATTAGGATTTAGTTATGAGTTAATAATTTTTGTTCTCTTAAAACGAATGCAGGAACCTGCAATTGGGGCATATACGAGCATTACTGATCTGATCCTAGGCTTTGATAAGAAAGTCCTGCAATCAGCTTTCAAGGTAAGGATCCAAAATAAATATCTTGATTTAGCTTTTTGGAAACTAGTGTTTTGTATCTCGATACTGCAAAGGCTGAATCTGGATTAAATCTGATTTTAAAAGTAATTCGTCTTGATCGAGCTCCTCATCTTATAAATGCAATTTGGTTGTTAAGGTCCCTCAGGATGTGATAGAAGAACTTTTCAATGCAACTAGGCCACAAGCTATGGTACATACATTGCCAAAGAAGGAAAAATCCTTTTGGGACCTGGAATCTCGATTCTTGAAATCCTTTATAGGTGGCAAAGGTGGAATGCAAGCCATGAATAGCAAGAAGAAGAAAACAAAAACATATAATATTCTCGATGCCGATCCTGATTTCCAGAATTGTAATGGGTGGAGCATAACAGTGGATAGAAAAAATTTGCGCTTATTGAAGCAGTCAAATATTGGTATTTTCATGGTGAACTTGACAAAGGTTGGTCTTATTTCTCTTCCAGCATACGTTTAAAATAAACTTACGAAGGCTATGAATTCTAACCATTTTATCCGCGTATTTCTCTAAGGGTTCGATGGTGGGGCCACATTGGAATTCGATGGCTACAGAAATAGCAGTAGTACTTCATGGACAAGGAATGGTTCGGGTAGTTTGTCCGACTACTCCAAGAAAGTCGGACTGCAAGAATATGCGATTTAGGGTTAAGGAAGGAGATGTTTTTTTAGTATCTAGGTTCCATCCCATGGCTCAAATGTCCTTCAACAATGACTCATTTGTTTTCATGGGATTCAGCACAACAGCAAAGAAAAATTATCCTCAATTCTTGGCAGGAAAGAGATCAGTCATTCAAGCATTAGATAGACAGATCACTGCTGTATCCTTCAACGTATCTAACACATCTATTGATCAACTTCTGGCTCAGCAGGAAGAATCAGTCATATTAGATTGCACATCTTGCGCTGAGGAAGAGGAAATCATAATGGACGAAGAAATTAAAAGGGAAAGGGAGGAAGAGGAAGCCAGCAAGAGAAAGGAGGAAGAGGAAGAAGCTAGGAGGAGAGAAGAAGAAGAGGAAGAAGCCAGGATGAGAAAGGAGGAAGAGGAAGAAGCTAGGAGGAGAGAAGAAAAGGAGGAAGAAGCTAAGAGGAGAGAAGAAGAGCAAGCCAGGAAGAGAAAGAAGGAAGAAGAACAAGAAGCTAGGAGGAGAGAAGAGGAAAAGGAAGAAGCCAGGAACCGAAAGGAGGAAGAGGAAGAAGCTAGGTGGAGAGAAGAGGAAGAGGAGGAACAGGAAGAAGAAAGGGAAAGAGAGGAAAAGGAGGCCAGGAGGAGAGAGGAAGAGAGGGAACGAGAGGAGAGACAAAAAGAAGAAGAAGGAGAAGCAAGGGAGAGACAGCAAAAAAATGGAAGGCAACAGGAGAGAAAGAGAAAACGAGAAAAGGAAGCAAAAAGAAAGCAAGAAAAGGCCAGGAAACAAGAAGAAGAGAGGCAAAGGAGGGAAGATGAAGGACAAGAAGAGGAACCCTTTAAAAGAAAAGGAAAAGAAGAGGAATCCTTTAAACGACAACAGGAAGGGCAAGGAGGTCATGGGGAGAGAAGGGTTTTAAAGAACGTGTTGAAGCTTTGATGAAAGTCCTAAGCTTAAAAAGTACAGCTCTCTGTCAGTTTGCACGTATGACAATAAAATCTATAATGTTGCTTTCTTCATGTTTAAATCTTTTGGTGTTGTGAGCTGTCTCATCCATGTTTTTGGATTATTAATGTAATGAGTTTCTAACATGTTTTTGTAATGTACTGGCTTAGAGAGCTGTCTTCCTGTTTGGCTACTAAAAACTCCCAGGGTGGTTGGGCGTTATGTATTATGAATAACGATCTCGCATTGGGTACCTATAAGTTAAGTTCAGAACAATCGAACCACCAAATGCGGTTATGCGACTTTTTAAATCCTTTATTAAAGTTTAATGCTTGAACTCATTGATGATTACAAAACCAATACGAGGTCTGCTGATTTGAGAGTAGTTGTGGAAACAGTAACTCATTCAGGTCATTGAAAAGTCGGGATTTGATCAACTGCAATTTTTTTATCCTTTTATCTATTCAGGTTCATGCCTAAGACTTAAAAATGAGATTTCGAATACAAGACTGAAAATCAATCAAACCATACCGATTAATAGAAAAGAAACCTCAGCAGAAAGAAAATACATGATTAAGGGAGCTCCTCGAGTCTTCCACATTCGCGATGCTACACCTAAATGGAATGAAGGGATATCCATAGCTCTTGCACGGAGATACATCTCTGAATTGCATGAATACCAAATTTCTGGTCATTCTACCTCCACAACAAACAGAAAGTACTAATCAAAAACATGAAGTGGAAAGAATTCAATAATAAAAATCCTTATGTAGCTAACCATTATAAGACTGGCTCATGAATGTGGGTATGAACTAGACATTAGCAACTAAAATGGTGCAATTCTCGGCTCCTCTAGATTTTGAGTATATAAATCATTTTGGTATCCAACATCGGTCCAGGTGCAACCTGCTTCAATAAGAAGCTTGAAAGCACTTTGATCACATTATGAAAAGAAGATTAAAGAGGAAAGGGAGCAGAGATTCTGTGATATTAATGGAGATCGAAAGCTAGGAACAGCAAATGAGTATGGTACAACAGTTGCTCAACACAGTTTTCCTTTTAGGTTTCAGTAACAAAAATCAAACCTAATCATCATTACCAGCCACCATAAAGAATATGTGAACATACAAATGGTTAATAAGCAAAGTGATTTCCAGGAAGATGGTTTCAGACACTGGAAGAGCTAGTTATAAAAGATACAACAACAGTGATGTCGTCGAGCTTGCCACCATAGTAGCGGAAACCGGCATCTTGAGCAGCGGTTGAAAATGGTGTCTGCCTGCTCCTATCAGTTGCCCGTTGACGTGCCAAAGCTGCTATCTTCTGAGCCATCACTTGGGGCCCTAAGCCAGCTCTTAGGGCATGAACAACAACTGCAGTAACCTCATTATTATACAAGTTGTCAAACAGTCCATCTGTTCCAGCAACAATGACATCACCAGGGACAGCAGGAATTGTAAAAACCTGATCACATTGATCCAAAACCAAAAGTATGCTCAATTTTGTCATTATGGCAATACAGAATGCGACAATAATAACAATGCTACAGAAGTTTAAATCATAGTTGGTGTGAGGTACCAGTGCGGCAACTGACCTGACCAGAGCTGGGTAAATCACCAGTATAGCCACTTTCCAGTTGATATGTAAAGTTGAAACCATGCTGTTGCACAGGGGATTGGAAGATTGTGCATCCATCTCTCACCAACATGAATCCACTGTCTCCCAGGTTAATTGCATGAATTCCCTGTTGAAAGATGTTAGCCGCATGAAATCACATGCCAATACATATAAATTTTGCACTATTTAAATTGGCAACCGATCAAAAATTGCACTTAGAAAAAGCATTGAAAGGAATTTGTGAATGTACTCAAGCACAGAGACACAGGAATGAGCTAACTATGGATGTTACTCCTAAGCACCCAACAAAGGAATGTTAGTACCATTCTGCGTCTTCACCTTCAATTCAATTGTCCAGTACATTTCACAGTCCTAACCCTTGCAGTAGCAAAGAGAGATATAGAATTGATTTAATAGATTTAATAAACAAAATTTCCACTTGTATTTATCAGATAATTCATGCAGTTGTTTTGACCTAGAAGGATTGCTGTTTCAGAAGAGAGGGAGGGAGAGAGACTATTTAACTTTCAACATGTAATAGAAATTTACAGAGTCCTGACCACTGCAGGCGGATACAACAATGTCCATGAAATCTTATAGAGAAAGGACCAAGTAGGTGTTTGTCCTAACTTCAAAACATTATATATGGAAACCAGAATAATTTCTAAAATTTTGATTCATTAAACGGAGTGCATCAGTCACAAGGAGCACTTTCATTCAGCCAAAATTTCTGTAATCTGGAAAAAGTTATTAAGTAAAAGCATAGACAATAAGTCTGAAAGCTTTTTATTTGAAAAAGCAGCCAAAAAAATACTTGGTCATCACTCCCAAAGATTGAAGGGAAAAACTTATATCCTATTACCTAAACCATATTTTTCCTCAATTTTATGTTTCAAGAATAGCAGTTGAAAATGGGTAGCAATGACTGGCCACTGAAATGTAGAAACAACGAACCTTGCTTGTGAGTGCAATGATGCAGGCTGTTGATGAACCCTTGGCCTTTGTGCATGAGTGAGCCTTCTCCAATACCCTTGCAGGGTCAATGACACCACTGGGCTCCTCTTGAATTGCTGTCACTGAATGAGACATAAGTTCGCGGGAGAATTCTCCTGCATCAACACCAACATCTGCCCAGCCACCAACACCATCTGCTACACCAATGGCTTGTTCATCTGCACAAATAAAGTGAGCATCCTCTCCACCTGTTTTTTCTTTAGCAGGATGTGGAAGATAACATGACCCGGAAAGTAGCTTAAACGTTCTTTCTCCTAGAATAATTCTGAAGCAAATGCCATGAAAATTAGTAGTATAAGAGAGGAACTGCTAAAACTTGAAAAGGCAATTTTATAAGCAAAACCTGTTCTGGAGAAACAGAACCCAGTTATTCTAGCACTACCAAACCTATTCTCAAAAAGTAAACACCAGCTAAAGATTGTTGGGAATCTTTGCAAAAAATAATAGTTTAAGAAGAGTACAGTAAAAGACATCTCGAAGCAATTACTTTCCAAGAGCAAAATAAAATGCAATGAGGACTCTAATATAAAAAATCAGGAAAACAACTATACTGATTAAACAGATAATGAGAGAACATACTGATCAGATGCAACAGAGGAATTTGCAAGCTGTTCATCACGAGAACTTCCATCAAATGACACATCATTAGCAGATCCGGCAGCGAAACAAATGGAAGACGAGTGAATATTTTTCAAGCACGGCCCACCACCACGTACATTAGATTTGGAACTCTTTCTAACAGAATCAAATATTAAAAACCCACAAACAAGCCGATTACTTGGTGATTCCCGATGCTTCAAACCCATCCGAGCTTTACGGCAACTAGTATGACTTCTATCATTGAAGTAAACACCACTAGGTTTTGCAAACTCTAAGCCGTTACCACAACCTGTAACTAAATCATCGATGTGAACATCTCCAAAAACAGCTTTAGCACCAGAAACTGCCATAGAATTCCTCTTACACGAGCTGCTTGGATTGAAATCCGTGGTTCTGGATAATGACCTAACTGAATATGGGAAAAACTCAGGCGAGGCGGAATTGCCAAAGGAGAGTTTTCCTTGTCCAAGAACTAAACCTTTTGAATTACACACTCTCTTTAAACCAGAACAGACAGTAGGGTTCAATTTCATTAAAACACCAGCTGGCATTTTAGCCCCTATATTCAACTACTCTCTCAAAGAATATCCAACCTTGAATACCACGGCAGCCTAATTTTCATTTCTTTGAACACATCTACAACCAAGAAACTCGTAATAAACCAGGTGTAAAACCTTTTAAACTACGTGAAAATTTAAAAAAGGAAAATGACAAATGTTATCTAAACAGATAGAAAGCAAATACAAAGCAATATAATGAATGGGCAGGTTCAATTAAAACGAGAGAATAAAATCATAAAAGCATAAAGCGCAAAAAATAGAACCTTTTTGTCTGTCTCTGGTCCGCAATTTGCCTAATTTACGAGGTAACTTAGAAAAGAGAACGTCGGAGAAAGACTCGATTGGAGTAGATTATCCTCGGAGCCTTTTTCCCTCTTCGCAAATATCTTTCTGGGAAACAAAGCGCTCGGAAGTTGGTTCACCCATTACAAGGATCCAAACAATACACGTGCGACATAGGTGGGACAAAGTTTCATTCAACTATTTTGTGCACGGAAATGACCCTGTTCCGTTGAGGTAAAACGCAGTTTGTTGTTGTCGTTTCAGTGCCAGTAAGTAGGGTATTTTAGAAAAATTTGTTTAAAAAAGAAGCACGTGAGATCATCGCTTCCAGCCATTTGAATTGTTTGTAAAATGGGGCACGTATGGCCGATCAGTCTCGCATCACCGATCATCAAAATCACGCCCTAGCGGAGGCATAGGAAGAGGGGTGTTTTTTTTTTTCAATTGAATATTTACAAAATTTGAATTTTAAAAATATTTTTTATTTTAAATATAAATATAAGTATTAATTTCTTTATTTTTTTAAATAAAAAATATCTAAAATTAATATTGAGATAATATTGAAGAGTTTGATTAGTACTTATAGAACTACGATTTTATTCTTACCTCAAGCTCAAATTGGCTACCTTATTTGAAAAGAATAACGAAGAGTAATTAAATTAGAGACCATTTTATCCGAAATGATAGATCATAAATTGAAGTTAGATTTTAAGATTGAAACCTAATTTATAGTTATTTTATCCTAATCTCAAAGTCAAGGTGATTAATAAATCATGACAAGAGTTTACTTTCAAATTCAAATATCTATTTAATAATTACACCCTATCTAAGGTGAGAATGAAAAACAATTGATAACAGAAGACACATGAAGGTTTTTACTATTATGTGTTAATTATTAAGGTTATACAAATTTGTTAATTTTTTTTTTTTTTTATAATCGAGATATTCGGACTAATTTACACGTATTTTGATTAATTTTCGAAAGAGGTTAACGCAGCATCCCACCGTCACGATCCCCACTTAAATCATAGATATACCCAAAGAATCGAATCTAGAACCGTACACCTAATTACATAGTTTTAAATTCATTCCTACCAATTAGACTATTCATAGATGAATGCAAACTTGTTAATTAATCATTTATTAAACACACTCTCTAAGAGCCCCACGTGACAAATTACTAAGAAATTAACAGGTAAATAACATTTATAAAAGGTAAGAAATTTCTAATTAAAAGAGAATTTGATCTAAATTTGAAATCTAGACAATACTTTTATTATTTTTGCTATCTTAATTTCTCTATACAAAAAATTAGAGGTGGCAAACGGGCCGAGCCGTCCATGAAAATAAGGTCCTCACAGGCTAACGTGCTGGGCCGGGCCCGGTCCGATAAAAAATTTTAAGGCCCGTTATGGTCCATAAGGTACGGCCCAAAAGAGTCGTACCGTGCCTTGCCCGTGGGCCAAAATATTAATTTAATAATATTTTATTATTATTTTAATAATATATTATTTTTATTTTTATTATTTTAATACTATTTTTTTATTATTTTAATAATCGAGCTGGGCTAGGCACGACCCATCACGGGCTCGTGCGGGGCCGGGACCCTCCACGGGCTTGTGCCGAGCTCGGCCCGCGGGCCTAATCTCTCGGCCCGGCACGACCCTTTTCATACACCGAACCGTGTCCGACTTTTACTGTTTACGGGGCGGGCCAGTGCCGGGCCGGACCGGACCGGTCCATTTGCCACCTCTACAAAAAATCTTATAAACTAATTAAATATGGGAGGATTTATACTAGACAAATTATATCAAAATATCTTTTGATTTTTTATTGTGATTGTAGATTCTAAAGCATTCAATCACCATTAGAGTTCTATTATATGGTGCTCAGAGTTATCATTTAAATTTTATACAAATAGTTAATGTCATCTATAAAAAATAACTAAATTGATAAAGTCAGATTTTAAAACCAACCTTGAGGTTTGTTGCTCAATGATTACACCCCATCTGGGGTGAGATTATAAAACAATTGGTAAGAACATGTGAAGGTTCCTATCATTATATGTTAATTACCAAGATTACTAAGGATACATATAAACCTCCTAATTAATTACTCATTAAACTCATTCCTTAAGAGCCCCTCATGGCAAGTTATTAAGAAGCTAACATCATCCACCAACATCCATAAAAGGCAAAATTTTCTAAGTAAAAAGAGATTTAATTATAATACAAAATTTGGCCAATACTCGATCATTTTTGCTATCTTAACTTCTCTCTTTACAAAAATTCTTATAAGTTGATTTAAATATCGAATGGTTTATACCGAACAAACAACGTTTCCTTTGATTTTCTATTGTGATTGTAGGTTCTAAAATATTCAATCGCCATTAGAATTTACATGCTCGGTATTGTTGTTAAATTTCAAGCATGAACATTTAATCTTTTTATTTTCATAATTTTATATATTAAATAAATAATAAAATATTAAATTTTGTTACAAGATGGCTTCACAAATCTAAACTAAAATATTAAAAATTAAGAATTATCCTGTTTTCTTATATTCATTATAAATATATTCTACAAATTTTTTTATAATTTATGTAAATAAAAAGTAAAATATATATCTTTTAATAAATAAAAAATATCTTAAAATTTTTATTGAATAAAAGCAAAAATAAATTTAATTGTCTAAAATAAATAAATTTAAAAAAATTAGCCGTCATAACAAAAACAAACAAAATTATAGAGTTAGATTTCATTAAAATTTTGTTAATAAATTGACGCTGTGTGCGGCCCCGTAAATAGTATGATATGAATCTCGTGGGTCCTAAGAAGAAAGTAAATTTTTGAGTGGAAGAATAAAATATTTTGTTCCAATTTTTATCTAATATTCTAATAATGTTAAAATTAATGTATATCAATATCTATATCTATTTATGAAACAAATCCTAAAAGAATATAATGAGTATTATTATTATCGTTTAAAGTGTATAAATTATTATAAAAATTAGATATAGTCCAATATTATTTAAATAAAAATAACTAATAAAGTGAGAATAGCAATAAATTCATATTTTGTAATAATAATTTAAATAATAAATAAAAGTAAGTGATTAAAAATTAAAAGAATAATAATTTTTTAAAATTACATAATTAATTACAAATTTTATTAAATATATAAAAAAACTCTTTAAAAATCATTTTGTATTTTATTTTATTTAGTGGGATTTCAAAAAAAAAATGCTGATACAAAAAATAAAATACAATATATGAAGTATCAATTATACAAATTTCTTTATTTATATTTTTTAATATATTTGTTATTATTGATACACGAAAATTCTTATCCAACTTTGAGCATCGGAATAACCTTTTTCTCTTATTCATTATATTCGTAATGACTTAATATCATGAATAAATATCAAGAATAAAATCAATGATCCAACGAAAATCTTTCAATACTTAACTTAAGATTTTTTATATAAAAGCTTTTGAAAAAAAATTTGATAATAATTTAGTTATTTAATTTACTAATACATATGTTATAGGCATAGTTTTTTAAGCTAAACATATCATACACCTTTAGACAAAAACTTATTATTGTATGCCTAAGTTCAGTCTCTAAGTTAATCGAATGTAGACAAAAGTAAACTAAAGAATAGAGTAAAACAGAAAAAGAGTTTATGTAAAATATTACACTTTATAGCTTTTAAGTTTTCTTTACACCAATACGTAATTTCTAGTTTTCTATATCTATCCTTTAGGATAAGGTGGTCCCTTATTTATAGTTAAGATTTTATTATAATTTGTGGTCTTAATGGAGTTAAGTGGCTGGCTCTCGTAACACAGCATTACATATATGCGCATGCAAGTGAGGTAAGTGTGGGTACAATGCTATCGTGTAAGGTATATTGGGAGCTATGGCGCATGATAGCGTACGGGCATTGACTCGAGGTTTACAGACAATGACCTTAACCAAGTTAGGTAGGTACAACACAAGTGGATATATGAAAAATTAGGATATCAAGACATTCTGAGCGAAGTATTGGGTAAGGACTGAAATCTCCGAGGGAAGAAGATCCAATGGCACAACGAACTATGTCACCATACCTTAAAAGAGTAGAGATTGTTACTCTTTGACCATTGACCAGTATCATAAACCTGTATCTCTAGAATTGTATATATAGGAGTGCTTGGTAATACAATGCATTCTGAGCGAAGTATTGGTTAAGAGCTGAAATCTCCAAGGAAAGGGGATTCGGTGACATAACGGATTGTGTCACCACACCTTAAAAGAGTGAGGGTTGTCACTCTTTAACCATTAACTGGTGTCATAAACTTTTATGTCTAGAATTATATATATAGGAATGCTTGTTAATATAATGTATTCATATCTTTCATGTGTAATGGTTATTGTTCTATGAAGATTGTCTTGATTGTATGACCTATGGGCATCGATTGTAAATACTTTGTTATTATGATTAATCATAAGTATTGAAATTGGGGACTCTATTTATAAGTGTGATTCGTTGATTGTTATATTTTGTGTGCTTGCATATAGTTAGTATGTGATTATACTCTATCTTGCTATGCTATATATTGAGTTGGTTAGCTAAGTTTGAGAATTTACACCATCACGTGTATTTGTTACATATAAGAAAATGACTCGTGATAAGATTATGCGCAGCTTTTCGGCTTGTTGGCACCCCGAGTGTTTCCACCCTAAGGTTAGCCATTTTGGTATATTTCGTTGGTTTTGCCCTGTCTTGGGCTTATCAGGAGGATAGTTTCAATCTCCAACCAGTTTATACGATGAGGCAAACCTCTGTTTATCACCTGCACCCAGTTGTTTTTAGACTAGAAACCCTTGCTCAAAATTTTATCCCCCAACTTAGCATACCTCGACACTTGGGGGTATTACAAACCACCACCACCATCTAAAATTATGCACATCCTTGTGCATAGGCTAAAATGATTCTCTCTCCTCTACTCAACAACGTCAACGTGTTTTGGTATCCTATGCACTAATGCTCCTTGTTCTTTTGATAAAACGCCCTTCTTTTCGTCAATCGAGTTACTCCAAAGATTTCTTCCTTACCTACTACTCCTAATCCTAATTCGTGAACAACCCATTCCCCAAGTCTAGTTCATCTCTATCCCCTAAAAGATCTCTTTCGCTTATAGTGGCATTTTTATGCAACTTTGTTTGGCCGTAGTGCTTGGCTTAAAGAATCTTAATAATCTCATACTATTTTGTGCTTTGCCTGTCACACCCCGACCCGTGGGGTCCACCTGTGACAGACGCCACAGACCTCCAGGGTGTACTCAATCACACAGAATACCCCCTGTAGATCTGTAAGGCATT
>JAVXUL010000020.1:8786341-8809115 GCA_035590515.1 Trichilia minutiflora
AGACTGTCGTCCGTCTGTCTGAGGGTGATATGCAGAACTTAAGGTCAATCTTGTACCAATAGCCTTATGAAAATTGGGCCAGAACCGAGATATAAAACGAGGATCTCGATCTGACACTATTGTTACAGGCACACCATGTAATCTCACAATCTCTGTCACATACAATCTTACTAGCTTCTCAATAGAATAATTAATTCTGATGGGTAGAAAGTGTGCAGTCGATCGATCGAACCCGCTAAAATTTGAATTCTCACTTAATATGGTTCACACGAGCCTAGAATCACACCCTCAACCACATGAAACATGTAATATATGCAGATGTACGAACAAAAGATGTAGAAAATGACAATTATACCCTCGGGATGAAACACGGGGTGTTAAACATGTACTATAACTAATTCATAAAACGAAAATTGTTAACTATATACGGAGATAAAGAGAGAGATCATCTCTAATTTGAATTAATCACATCTACGAACATTTGTTGTGCAATTTATTTTATATCAAGTACTTAAAGGCCCCAAGAGGTGTGGCTCAGTGGTGAGGAGAGCACGCTATACGGTGAGCAGTTCCGTGTTCGATTCCCACTAATTGCATTTCTTGTAAGAGCTTGGGATAGTCGGGGTTTTATCCGTTCGTTTGGTACCGCCTGTCTGCATGGTAGTTGTTGATTTACTTAGTAGTCTGCGAGACGTTTTCTGGCTTAAGCCTGGGTCTTGTTCCCGTGACGTTGTTCTAGGACAGTCGAGGACTTAGATCCCCCATGATAAATCCCAGGACACGAATCCCAGGACATTGGCTTACAAACGGGGTTTCCTCGTATCCAAAAAAAAAATACTTAAAATTATAAGCATATGTTTGGAAGTAAAGTCATAAAGATCGAAATTAACAATTTTTAGATAAAAGGATATTACCTACCATCCACGAGTAAGACTCAATGAAAAAAAATATTTTTGATCCATGTGAAAAAGGAGCGGTCTTAGGTTTGAACCTTCCTAATGACATTCATGATTTAAATACGGTAGTCGATTAGTGGTATACTCAGTTAGTATTGTTCCGAGAGCTAATCGTTTGGCTAGAACCTAATAGCCAGTAATTGAGTTTAACGCTCAATAGCTGGTGATAAAGTGAATGTCGAAAGATAACCCGAGTACCAAAAGAAGAATATTATTTGTTAATTTAAGTAAACTTTCTATCTAGGTATAATATTGGAAAACTATAGGGGAGGTATGTGAAAAAAAAAACCAAAAAGGACGAAGACAATATTTAATTTGTAAACCATCCGTTTTCTTCGATTCCTTTCCCATCAGAGCCAACAACCATTGCCAAACCACTTTCGCAGCAATTAAGAATCATTTCCAAAGTATGGCATCGAAACATTGAGCACACCATATGGTTTGAAAGGGAACCTGATTCTGGGTTTCACAAGGACGTCTCAACCAATGAAAAACACGAGCTGGGAGTTGGAAGCACTTTGGATCGCTAAGCTTGCTATGTCACGGAGTGGGCTAAAAAATAAAATACAGCAGGAGTTTCGTTGAAAACTCAAAGTTGCATCCAATTTTTCAAGTGGCTCGGTTATTTTGAACAGCCTCGTCGGAGAGGGGCCAACTTCATAAAATTGGATGTTTTGGCACTTGTCTTTTACTTTATTAATATGCTTTGTTGCACTATTCAAGAAACCTTAGAATTTAGAAAGGCAAGCTGTATCTGTATGAACCTGGGCCCCAACGTAGACGTCAGCTTGGGAAGAATTCACATAATTTACATCTAGAATTTCATAGAAAACGTGTAGAAACTATGATCTGGAGGTTTACATAAAAAGTTTGGGTGATTTACTAATTCTAAAAATTTTACTATTTTATTTTTATTATTAAAATTTCCTGCTTTCAAGTTAAGATATATCATAATTTTTTACATTTTTTGTAGGTAAATTAACACGTTATTTTCTTTTCACAATTGGCGTATAATCCAAATTTCAGTTCTTGTCGATAGGCACCACTCCTTTCTCATTCATTTCATTGCCTGGGTTGTTTCTGTTGACAGTATAAGGGATCAAGAAAATAAATCTCATACGTTTCTTATTTATATTGGCCATTTCTTTTTTTTAACACAATTATAGCATACTTAGACTATCAAAATCGTGTAACCGATACACGTCACCAAAAACACGGGAAAAACGAGAAAGCGACAGTCTATAAGACAACATGAACCAGTGGAGGCAGCTTTTGGTAAAATGAACAAACGTTCAACAAGGAAAAAGTTGGACATTAATAAATATAGCAAAATTCTTTACTGCACGGGCCCTAAACCCTTGTATTCTCCTAATTGTAAGCCCATTGAAGCATGTAAATTAATATTTTAAAAGGAGTGGTTAAATTTCCACCCGTTTTTTTTTTAATAGCACCCCGTTTAATTGACAAATGTTTATAAAAATTTAAAACTATAATATTGTGGAAATTAGTTTATATAATAGAAAAAATAATTTATCATAAATTAAACTAATAATGTTTATATTTTATGAATTACATAATTTTTAAATAAAAGTTAAACTATCAATTATTATTTATAATCGATATTTGTTAATATTTTGTCATATTTAAACATACCCACACACACAAAAAAGTTTATTTATAAAAAATTATAGAAATTGCCTTTTTCTTAAATATTTTAATTTTATAATTTTTTATTTGTCACTTTGACATATTATATATACAAAGAGATATAGTTTAGTTTAGAAGTGCATAAAAATTATAATATAAAAGATTTTTTGATATTAATACGAATAATGATTTAATTAATATTTATTTATTTTATTTTTAAGAAAATAATTTTAATTAATAAAAAATTAACAAATAGGGTGAAATTATAAAAATAAAAGAAAAATATTACTATAACATATTTTAAAAATAAATTAATTTTTATATTATTTTGTAATTTACTATAAAATATTTATTCATAGATATTTGAATGTGATGAATTATTAAAAGCTATCGAGCATAAATGATTATTATTAATTTTATATTATTTAAAATAATGAATTAAAAATAAAAAAATATTGTTTTAATTAATAATAAATTTATTTTTATGTTATGTTAATTAGTTTTTGAAAATTTATAAACTTTGCGAATTAAGTGGGGGCTATTAAAAACTTCGGTTGAAAATCACCCTTTTAGAAAGGCTGATATGAACTGAGTGACCCGAATTCACTCGCTGAAAGCCCATATTAGACACACGATAGCCCATATGTATATAACTCTCGACGTGGAGACGTGAACCAACGTTGATTCCTAACTAATTTAAAAGAAAAATGAAAGACCAAAAAGGGGACGCAACCCAAATCAGACTAGCCCAACTCAGACTAGGCAAGCCCAATCCGGTCTTTTCTAAGCGTCCAAACTCATCTTACCAATGAGAAGTTAAAAAGAAAAAAAAAAGGAAAAAGACTGCTCTGCACAGGGTTTATAATTCCTGGTGACAAACCCTCTGTTCTTTCCGTAGAGCAGGGTAGCTGCGCTCACTTCGCTCATCAACCGTAGCCAGAAAGAAAGAAACCGTTACTCGATCATGGACCTCGACGACTTTGACGACCTTGACAAAAAAAAACCCAACCAGGTTCCGTCACGAGTCTCCAAATTCTTGCCGAAATCCGGCCTTAACAAACCGGTAACCAAACCCCAACCTCCTACGGAAAAAGCCGAACCACTGCAACTGAAAAAACCGAAAACTGAAGAGAATTTCAAACCAACGACAACCGGAGTTAATATCACGCCGAAGACTGAACCCTCAGTCTTGAATGGTGATGTGAAAATTGAGAGTAAACCGGTATGTGAACCTGAATTGGAACCGAGGAAAGACGAATCAGTTGATTTAAACATTAACGAATTACAATTACATGATGATGAAGATATGATTGTTCGAGAAATTGACGTGTTCTTAACTCCTTCAATCGACGCCGATACCAAGGTTTGTCCTTGTTATATTTTGTCCTTGATATTAAAATCATAATCATCATTAATAAATTTTAATGCTGAAAACTATTATGAAACATGTCAGTTATATGTAATGCAATTTCCGGCGAGACCATGTTGGAGGCCATTCGAATTAGATGAAAGATGTGAAGAGGTTTGCGCTATTCTTCTTGTACTACAATTCTCTTTTCTTGCACAGGAAATGGATAATTGTGGTATAGCTTTGCGTTTTTTTCCTTTTTTTTTCTCCCAATTTCGTAGGTTAGGGTGAAGCTTGAAAGTTCAGAAGTAGAAATGGACTTGTCTATAGATAGTGATTCAAATAATTGGGACAGTGAAAAAGCTACCCGCCTCAACATGACAAAGCAGGTATGATTTTTTGAATTCTGAAACAAGTAAAAGAATCCAGACTTACTTTTAATGTGAGATGATGTTTGATTTCCTGTGGTTTTCCCTTTAGACTTTGTCGACCACTTGGAAGCAGGATCAGGCAACTAGTTATGCAGCTGGTGTTCTTCTAGGCAACCAGGTATGTTTGCTCATTATCTTGATATTTATTGTGTTATATTTGTGGTATGTATGAGGGTAGAGGTACTTGAATCATCAATATGCCAATATATTTCCAAAGACAGTTGATCATGCTTGTAGTCTTAGGCCAGCAACTCTCTCTTCCAAAGCATTAGTGCTATCTTGTCATCATTGTGTTTTGAATCTGGGATGTGATAATTCTATCAAAATTGTGTATACTCTTGTGCAAGATTTTAAGGTAATTAAAAATTAATCTTGGCTGAGAATGATTTGAACCTCTTTGGTGTCAATTGGTAGATGAGATGATAGGTTATATGGTTGCTAAGACCCGTTAAATGGTTTTTAAATTCACCTCATTATTTGGTATGGTTTTTATGACTTTGTTCATGTGCTTAACTTGTCTTTGGGTATGTATATCATAAGAAAGAGTAAAATGCAAGTAAAGGCCTGTAAAAGTCTAATATTTTAAACTTTACATTGTAACTAAAGCATTAGTTACAATAACCACCCTCTAGGCATGGAGGTCTTCAGGTGCTTTGCAAGGTTTTAGGCTTTATTATTGGTCAATTTCTGGGCCTCGTGTCTTCCCTGATGAAAGGTTTTTAGCTTAAAGTTTCATATCTGAGATATGATTTAATTTCTAGCTTGTTCCCAAATATATCATGTTTGAGGGATAAAAATCTGAATGGGTGGCAAGTAAACATGATACTCTGAAGAGCTATTCCTGTTTTTGAACTGAATGCCTTATGCCACTTATCAAGGCACTTCAACCAGTTCTAGCATGCCATCATATTGTTAGTTCAATTCAAAAGTTTTGGTGACGTTATGAGTATGAATGTCTTGGGCAATCTTGAGCGTTATACAGCTATTGGCTTTAAGTTTGCATGAAAAATTTGTTCTTTGTTCTCTATATCAACGCTGCCAATACTCTATCTACACAGTGATTCCCATGCAGACTGCCACGTTTCTGTTTTCCTTCCAGTCTGGTCTTTTTTATTTATGTTTTGAATCCAATGTTTCTGCTTCCTTCTAGCTATTTGGTCTTCGTTTCAGCAATTTGCACAAAACATATCTCTGTGGATTATGTGCAATTATCTTTGTTGCATGACATTATTTGCTTAATGACCTGTGTGAGAATTAAGTTTATAAAATCATCCTGAAGCATCAGGATTTCTGCTGCTATTTTGATGGCTATATATCTTTTATGAAAAATTTGTAAGAGATTTCGTCTAATTTTTATTGTGCAGTTACACTTGAATCCTATCCATGCAGTTGTGCAGCTCCGAACATCAATGGAATTTTTGAAATCAGGTGGCTCAAAAAGGAAGAACAATGTCGCAGGCAATACAGAAGTTTCTGTTAAATTAGAAGATGCTAATCAAGATAAATCTGCTGGTTCATCGAAGAAGCTGGTAATTTTTCATCTCTTATATCATGCCGCAGATTTCGGACAGTTTTGAGACAAATTGTTCAAGTATAGGGATCTAACAGTGATCATTGAGTGAGCACCACACCATTCCCTGTCTTGAAATTCAGTATGCTTGGTTTTCATTTTGCATTAGAGGACATTCTGAGCAGTGCGTGCAGGCAATAGGAAAAAGGAATAGTAGCAAGCATCATTCCTAATTTGTTGTGACACTCTCTATACATTACATAATACTAGCTTCACCAAAATAGTCTATTTAGACGATCTGGGAATTGGCCTAATTTGAAGCATGTCTGTATAGTGGTTGCTCTTGTAATAAAATAGAATATCATTGCTTAAATAAATGAGCTTCATTTTCTTAGGCCCACAGTATGGTCAAGTGATATATGTAATTTTTGTGGCTCCAGTTTCTGGTTGTCTATTATGTTTTTCCATTCATATTTACATTATATATTAGAAAAAGATAACAAATGAAAATTATAATGCTTGAGATCCAGAGCTTATTTGTTTCTGCCGTGCAGAAAAAGCAGACGGAGGCTTCTGTTGCACAAAAATCAAATGATGAAGAGGTATAAGAGTTAGTTATGCAGTGTTGCAACCGATATTCAGCAGGCTTATGTTGTTTAGGATGAGGATTGTTTATTGCCAGCTATATCTTGATTATTACTTTTTCAATTAAGCTCTTTTTATTTTTGGCTTGTGAATTTTGATTTTGTTCTTGGTTTGGAGCTTTAAACCTTAAAACTCAATGGCATTTAGGTATCAGTTGAAATATCTAGATATCATTACCCATTTTAGACTTTTTAGTCCTGTTCACTTTGCCATTTATTTATTTATTTTTCTAGCTTCTAATCTGAAAGAGAAGATCAAAGAATGACTAGGATTTATGTGGCCGTATTAAACGGGAATAAATATTACAAAGCCAAAATCATTTCCTTTATTTGGAATGTAAGAGATCCTTTTATTTTTCTGCAAAACCTTTCGCCATCATGAAGCATTTGAGATTATTCGAGTTCTTGTAAAACCAGGATAGTAACCAACAATCCTTAGTAGAGGACAATACCAATGCATTCAATTGTCATGTTTGCACTTCAACTCCAACTTTACACATTGGATTGTAAATAAAAATGTTAAGGTTGGGAATGGTCTGTTATGTCTTTTCCTGTGCGTAATTGAAGGTGTTGGCATATAGTTGGGGTTGCCTTTTAGCTAATTTCTTTCCTACGGGGAACTAGTGGCTGATGATGCATACTTACTTTGTCCTAAGTATAATAGTTAAAATTGTACTATAAATTGAATTCCTGAGTTATTTGGAACCTTTTGAAGAATTAATGGAGGATATAAATGGTGATTGTTAATGTTACAAAGCAGATAGACTAAGGCTGATGACTCAATGTGAATAATTTGACTTTATTTAGATGTGGCATGTAGGGAGTTACCAATGTCAAGCAAATGAACATGGTAGAATTTCATGTGATTCCAGAGAGTTGCTGAAATTCATGGATCACACCACCTGTTTCTCTCCTCTAATGTTCCATCATAGGTCTGTGGTAGATAAAATGGAATTTTTGTGGTTACATACTTTCTTCACGAGTGGAACTCTTTTAGTGTTTCTTTTCTTGCTTCAGGGCATTTGTCTGCTGTCAATGGCTTGTCCTGAATTACTTCTAATATCATTAACTGGTAGTTCAGTTTTACATGAATTTTGGTTTGCCAGTGTACTGATAGAAATTTGAAATGTTGTTGGGATGTAGGTGGTGGGATGGAAGAAATCCCTAGAAATTACATTGCTTTCCACATGCAATTCTTCTATTGTTTTATCCAAGATCCAAATTAAGCGATAATTTCCAGATGTTAATAAGTTAGAGCTTATTTTGTATTTTTTATATTCTTTATTCTTTTGACTCCAGTGTTGGATTCCATTAAAGTACCATGGCTCCAAGAGTGATCTTTCTGCTAGATATCTGCAGAGAATGTTGGCAGAAGAAACTTCTCCTATACACTTCACAATGAAACCGTATGTATTTAATTGCTACTTCTGCCAAAATCTCTGCAAGTGTTTTGCAAACACTTTGTTCTGAATTATTAAATGAGCTCATTATACAATTTTATACATTTATGGTTATTTGAAGGTGTGACTATGTTAGCTCCTTGTGCCCTGGAGCTGGCAATCATATCACTAAAGCCAAAGGCCCATTGAGAAGGTATAGTCACTCTTCTATTATTCTGATTCTTTAATATCTGTGTTAACTGTTATTGCGGTAATTTAGCTATAATGCACTGAATGATGTATAAATGTTTGTTTGTGTTGCTGTTGTGCACTACACCATGAATGCATATTTATTTATGTTGGTATGCGTAAGAATATGCATATATGCCATGTATGTGGACGTTATGTATGTATATCAGTGCTTGCGATTCATACATTTTTGGTTATGGTGCTCTGTTGAGAAGCTCAGAGAGGAACGAAGCAATAACAGGAAAATCAAAGTTCACGATCTTGATGAATAATATTGTAGAAACTTTTTCTTTCAAAAAGTAGTTGTCATTTAGTGGAGGATGGTTCTGTAAGTTTTAAGCTGATGTAAATGTAAGAAAGTGGGATATTCTCTAATAGAATTTTTGTTTCCACATATTCTGATCACGAATTTTATCCTTAGCAGGTTTAGGTTTTTATATGTTCGCTTTTTTAATTCCAATAAAATGGTCAGTGGTTTTAATCCCCTCACAGTCACGTACCTGAGATATTTATATCCTAAAGTTTGTTTGACTGCAAAGGTTCTGAGGTCTGGCAACAAGTGTAGAATTTGTTGCACATGATTATTGAGAAAGAGTGCTGGTGATAGTTTATATTATGAATGTGGAGTTACGATCTGGTCAATGTTGACTTTATTTACATTCTTTGTAAATTGTATAAATTAATTATTATATACAAATTGCTTTCTTTTTCCTTTTTTCCTTTTCTCATTTAGGTGTGTTTTTAGCGTTTATTTTCCTTTGATTTTGTTTCAGATTTTTGCTTTCTATGCCACTGGAAGAACGCTTGAAGAAATTGCTTTGTGAGGTTTGTCAAAACTTACAGACAATATATATGAAGTTTGTGTTTGGAAAATGCTACTACCTTTAGGTTTTGAATGAATTTGTATATTCATTCTTTGAGGAATGTTTATTTATGCTTTTTGTTTATGTTTTGTGTATTTATGAAACCATCATCATAGATCATCTTTGTTTCATTTATCTTGTCGCATGTGGAAATTACAATTAGAATAGTTCAGAGATTTTTTTGTATTCTTTTTTAATTTATCTCCTTTTGAATTTTTTGCAAACTTGGCCAACAGATAGAGCATCTTATCTATTTTAATGTCTGGGTATAAATTACTTGAGTGTGAAAATTGGCCTTGCCACACTGGCATGAGGCTGGACTACATGGGAAGTGTGCAGGCAGTGGTCCGCACTAAAATGAGTAAAAAAGAAGATTATTGGCTAAGTGGTCTTTATTTGCTTCCTTAGACGTGTAATTTGTTTGTTTATTTCCATCCTGGATACTATAGTTGTAATAACCCTCTAAGTTGCCTCTTCAAATCTATGGCATACATGGGCTTTTACACTTGCCAGATTGTAACCAAACTTAATGATTTGTGTTGAGCATGCCTGAATGCTTTCCTTGTCCTGAAGCATCTAATAGCATGTTAGTTTTTAATTTGGAATACTAGAGTTGATTGTCTTCTTTCTTGATATGAATCATTTTTTTGTTTCCTTGTAAGAAAAAAAATGAAAAACCAAATATAATTTGGCAGTTATGTCTTGGTAAATTAAATTGTTTGATTTATTGTCAGTGTTTTACTACCTTTATGATTTTTTGTAATTTAATAGGGAGAACCGGTTCAGCGGTTTAGCACTCTTATGCACTATACTCCTAATGACACTGTTGAAGATGTTTTAGGAGTCCTTCAAAAGTGTGCCCTCTTAGTGCAAGGCCTCTGGGCTCCAAGAAGTTTGTTGCTATTTGAAGACAAAGTGAAATGTTTGGCTAGAGATCACGTTCTTCTCATGTTTAGCAAGAATTCAGTGGTCAAGTTTCAACAATTATTTGTCAATGCAAAGCTCAGAGATCATATAAAAAGCTTTCTGAGTATGTTTGCTGTTGAAAGGCCTGACTTTAAGGATTGGAAGTTTAAAAAGAGTCCAGACATGTCATTTATAAAAGACTACCCAGATATTGTTAATAAGCAAGAACAAGTTTGGACAGTCATAGAGAAACAGATAATGGAAGTTATAAATAAATCTGGAAAAGGTGGATCTAGTAGGAGGAATGATGCTGAAACACCTGCCATGTCTAATAGGCCTTTAAAAGCAATGAATTCTAATAAAGGTGTAAGTGGAGCTCTTACCGGGAACAAGAACATGTCACATGAAAGCCGAGAAGCATTACCAAAGGCCTTGCAAAAACTTTTTCAAATTCACAAGGTTTGCAGGTATGGTGTTTGAAGCTTTCTTTATATGCTGGAACATTTTAAAACCCTGGTTTGTATTGTTGATTATTAATGTATATACTGGATATGATCCAATATGGCAATATAGTATATACTTCTATTATTTATTTATTTATTTTTTAAATATAGTTTTTTTTTTAAATTTTGATACCATATGAAACTAAATAAATGGTGTCTTACAGTAATTAAATTGAGACCTGAGGCTTATTTTGAATGATTGATCTGTTGTCAAGGATCTTTTGAACTTTTTTTCACATAACTATTTTTATTAGTGGTTTCTGTTCATCATGACATAAAAAGTCTGGCAATTAGAGAAGAGGATGGGTAGGGTAGCTGTATAAGTTATTTACAGTTGTTGTGATCATAGTGAGTTCTTTGCTGGGTGGTAGTGTGGTACCTATTGGTAGCTTGCTTGCAGTGATAATGAATAAATTTGTTATTTTAAGAAATTCAAATTTGAAGTCAGGGTGGAAGTGGTGTAAAATATCTAGTTTCTTAATACTTGACAAAAAGTATTGCATGCATTGGCTGAAATGGAGGAATAAGATTCATGTAGCTGATCTAACTAGCTTGGTTCAGGATTTAACTGAGTTGTGTTAAATTTTTAAAGTAGTTTTGAGGAAAAATACATATTTGAGCGAGAAGCTATCATCAGTTTGTGTAAATATCTTTGTGTTTTTGGAATTATCACTGTAAGACATCTTCCAGAGAATGCTCCTTTAGTCAATTCATCCTAATTAACTATAGAAATGCATCCCACGCAAAAGGAAAGCTCATACAGAAGTCCTTTTCTACACAGTTCATCACAGTTGATGGTATTAAAGTAACCCATGCAGTCTTAGTTTATTTTTCACTTGAGTATTATGTTTGTGATTAGTACGAATAATGGAATTTTCTTGCAATTTCATTCAATGTTAATGTGATGTGTTATTTTTTGGCAGCAAGCAGTTGATTCTTCAAGGTTTGAGGGATTTGGCTGTTTCCCAATCTAGTCTTCCCAAGGCAGATGCTAGAATGGCTGTAGCTGCAGCAGAGGCTGTGGGTACTGAAGAATTTGAGGAAGTTATTAGTCAAGTTGCAACCAACATTCATGGTTTCTATGTTTCAAAATCATCAGAGGATCCATCACATGATTCACTGAGGTAAATTGTCTTGTAATTATAAATGTTTGTCATTTAAAGAAAATTGTGGTGTTGTCCTTCATTATTGCTTTAGTATTGTTCTATAGATCAGCTATGTTTGGGATTGAGGTTCTCTGAGTTTGATGAAGCTATTAATGTTTTGGAATGAAATCTGTTCCTTGCTAAATGTTGGTGTTTACCAAATACTTCATCTGATGTGTTTTCAAATTTAAGTAGAAGCACAATAGTACCAAATATTTGATGTCTAGAATGCTTATTCTTTAAATCCATTATTTCCTCATCTTGATTATACCATGTAGCGAAATTTTCATGATTTCTCATTTTTGACAGTTTTATGTTCTTTTTTGCAGGAAAGTTGTGACTGATCTTCTACTTGCTGGAGGGCCAAATGCAAAGCTTAAGAGGGCTGACATCATTGAAGCTGCCAGACATGCTCTTAAGAGGGAAATTAGTCAATCTGAATATAACAAGGTCAGTGGTGTAGGACTATTGTTTCTGATCAGAAAATACCAACTAAGATTACACCAATGGTTTTATGTTCAGGGATTATTGTTTTCTTCTGTGGTGGGTCTCGGGTATTGGGTGAAGAGTCGGTGGATCTTAAGGGTTTTAATGTAATAAAATTGAGGTCTGGAGTAGTAGCCAGACAAAAGTAACCACGAAGATTGTTTACCATTATTAACTGGATTTTGCTAATAAGTGATCTTAGGACACTTGGTATTTGGTAAGGCTTTTGCATTTATTATTTATAGTAATTTTTGGTATTTAATGTAGTAATTAATAATAAATTTCAGTGCATTGAGAAATGTGATTTATCAAATATAAAAATTTTACAATTGTTAGTAAGAAGACCTGTTAGCAAAATCCTTATTAATTATTATTTTTTAAAATTTTCAAGGCTTATAATTTTTGTCTCAATTGAAACTATGTTGTTTTGCAGGTTATGACTGATATTTGTGAGTCTAGAGCTTCTACATGGATCTTGAAAAGGCCAAAATGATTCACAAAACTGTTGATTTGATTGATTATGAAAAGTTATTTGAAGGTAAAATGAAATACCGATTTTATATCCCATAGGCAATGTCAGAGTAGTACAAGTCACAACAACGACATCCCGTCCTTCAACATTCTTTTTCCAAACCTCAATAATACATAGGTAGGTTTCCCTTCCCTTCCGGGTCACTTGCCCTTTGCAAACAATAACTAGATGATGATGTAGCTTCGTTGCAATATCCAATGCATGATATGTCCATTTCATACATGAAGTTGCGTTAACCTGAGGGTTCAAGTGACTATTGGTATCAGCCAATCATTCTTTTGTCAAATGTAAAAGTATACTGGGTCACAATAATTTGATGAGTTGGGTTTGATCTTTGGCATTGGTTTACTTCTCTCGTTCCGAGCCTAAAAACGGAATTGAATTTTTGTTATTTTTATTGAATAAGGATATAATTTTATGTCATTTTGTTATTTTTATTTTTTAAATGTCAATGTTAATTCTGCAATTTTACGCCGCTGTAATTACTAATTAACTAAAAAACACAGCGTCCTTAATTTAAAAAAGAAAAATCATGAATTTAAATGATAAAATTTTAGATGAAATTAGACACTGACTGAAGAACATGAAGGTAGGGCAAAGTACGATGTGTTCACAGAAACAAATGATATAAACATCTATATTAGCAATTATCCTATCTACCTATCTACACAAGAGGGCAAACTAGCTAGGCTATTCCTTGGGAAGTATTTATATATCCATTATAATCTATATAAACCCTATAATATCAATATTATGATAAACCAAGATCAGACTTGTTAACCAATGCGATGCTCTCAAATTCTGAAATTTTTATATGATCAAATTTAACGAGCAATAGAGGATACTGAAATTAGTGCCTTGTTTGAAACTTATAAAGTGAAAATTGTGGTTTATTTATTCAATTAAAAATTATAATTAATTTAGATACAGAAGAAATTTATGCGAACATTTTGCAAGAATTTGAAGAGAAATGCTTCAATTTCATTAGCCATTGCAAAACTCGCTGAGTTGTCTTTAGTTCATTGCAATAAGATACAGATTACTCTTCTTAATCTTTTCCCTGTGATGATACTTTATTTAAATTTATATTTTATTTAAGATGTTAGTAAGGTTCGTTGTCGGTGCTAGTATGTAGATACAACAATATCGGGGCATATTGTATATATTTTTTGTTGCCACAAAACAAGCGTCCATATCTCGGTCGATCGGGTTCATCGTATGGGCGAGAGGCCAGTTAAAGTTAAGGAAAGCAATCCCATATACAATACTCCAGCTGATTCTAGTTAATATTAATGAACTCTTCTGTCATTTAACAATATATATCCATGATAATAACTCAATTTATAGAATAAATATTAAGAAGATAGGTGCGTTTAATTTCTCTTGCTGCATGGGCGGCCAGTATTTTTATAGAAAACATTTATAGTATATGAAACTTTTGTTTTTACGTGAACTTTTATACTGAAGCTGACAGTATAATAATTGCTTTATAGAACTTTCTTATCATCTATATCGTATTTTATTGTATGCCAACAACTGAATATTAAAGAAAACAAAATTCACAGATGTCGTGTCATCTTATGAATATCCCCATCTTAATTTTGTTTGTATCTCTCTTTATCGGGGAGTAGGTGCTTAAGTCATTGGTGTAAGCCCTTACGTAGAATTTGCCTGGCTATAATATTATATATAGATCGATCGATCGATCGATCATTCGACAGATGGATGGATAGATAGTAACTTCTTATTAAATATTGTTAAACTTAAAATATTGTGCACATTTTCATGATTGGTCGAAATAATTACAAATAAGATAGTCAATTTCATGCATTCCTAGATTTGCATATCTATTTGTAGGCCCTTTATAACATTTATCCTGTTTATTAGGGTTTTTATTGCAGCTAGCTTACTGACAATTGATAATGTTCAGTGCATTTTCATGGTGGACCAATAGAAACGAAGAGAATATTGGAACAGCATCTTTTATGCAAAAGCAGTTACATCAAACCAGCAATTATTTACAAGGAATTCTTACAGTATTCTACATGTGCTGGAGAATTTATTGGAATCTGGACTTAAGGCCATTAAGGGGCCACTAGAAAGTAGAAAAAGAAAGAAATATGAAATGAGAGAAGATGCCTCTGCTTTACCTAGCTGGGGCTGCTAACAAAAAGCTTAAGATATATTTGCCTAGTAATCGTTCAAAAAAGGTGGGAGCCCTTTCAAGAATTTCAAACCCATTGATTAAATTGCCCTACCAACAACACACAGCTTGATTCTCGGTATGATCATGAAATTCATTGGAAAATTGAGACCTTTTTCAACTTGTTAATCGTGTGTGTACACACAAACAGATGCATGTTCAATCACAAATATAAATACAGCTCATTTAGCAAAGTAAACTATTAAAATATTACATTTGCTGATTCGCTTACAGTTGTTTTTTCTGTTGTCAACTTATGAAAATGGCAGCTTGTTTGTCTTATTTATTAATTAATTAAGAGAAAGTTCTCTATTAGACAAACTAATCATTAAATTCTTAAATTAATTAGTCATTTCATTTGGAAAGAAATAGAATAATCACTGTTGGATTGGATTGTCGTAGAAAAATTTAAGAAATCAAAAACACATTGAAAAACAAAAGAAATCAGAAGCCGTACATGCTAGCTCTGATGAGGTAATTGAATGAATAGAAATATTCTTCAATAAAAAAATAGAATAAAAGGAAAAATGGTTGGTAGCTACGTCCAGTACAGGTACAGTCATCCAAGAATTGTTTGCAATCTGAAAAATGACCAAAAGTAAAAATGTTGTGCGAATGCAATGGTTAGATAGCTCTGATTGCAAACAGCGGCAAATTGAGTATACATTTGAATATACATATTATATATTCTTCTATCTCCATCATATTGCTTTCACTTTCACTCTAACATTGATAGGCTTTAATCGTTTTCAAGTTGTACATTCTATAGTTATGCCACCTTGTGTTATTAGCCATTAATCTGGATCTTAATTACGAGCAACTATCGCCTCTCCGTTACCAAAGTTTTTAAATTTGGTCTCTAGGCCATTTTAGTTTGACGAAGACCTTTAACATGATTTCAATCACAATATTTTTTTATTAATTTCTGATTTCTGGTTTTATTTGGTCTTTGTTAACTTTACGGTTAGGTATTTTTCCTTTATTTTTTGCAACCTTTTTTTATTTAATATATTTGCCTCGTAATTAAGGCTTTATTTGACAAAAAAAAATTACAGTAGCCAGCTATAGATGCAAACTAGGACAAGTCTGAATGATTTGACTAGTGGTTTTACGAGTCATAGACTCTTGTGGATGGGGTAACCCCAAGTTGTCGGCCAAAGCAAATGACACACACTATGTTTCGTTTCCAATCTTTTTTTCTGTTTCGGAGAAATTTGTGATTTAATTTTGCTTCAGGTTTTATGGACAAAAGCATGCTATGTAGTATGCTAGATAAAAAGAGTGTACGAAATTCAAAACTCATATTAAGAGATAAACATCATCCCTATTTATTGTTTTTCCCCTACACTATTTAATAGGGATGATAACATTATTTGCATTCAAATTATACTGAAAAAGTTCATAAAAATAAATATTTATAGGAGTTGAATTTAGTGTATAAGATAAAGATCAAATATCTTAATCAATTAAATAAAAAAAATTATTTTATAAATAATAAATAAATTAATTTAAAATTTTTAATTTTAAAAATTAAAATAAATTAAAATTTCGATAAAATTTTATCTTAAATTATTTTTGTTAAGATCCCAATTCGTTTTTTTTGTTTTATCTCTTAACTATTAAGTATTGATAGTCTTTTTTAACTTACGAAATAAAAAATCTTACAATAAATTATTTTAACTGTTATAAATCTTAATGTTAAATTATATATTTTATTATTTTTATATATATTTATGCGAAAAATATCCGACGATTTTTATATACCCAATAAAAAAATATCTGAAGAATTTCTTACCGCAAATAAAAAATAGTCCATAATTGAGGAGTGACATTTGATATTTGTGTTTGTGACTGGACTTGGATTATTTCCAAGCTGTATACGCACCCTTTTTTTTTCTTCTCTACTTCTTCTCCTTTTTTTGGGGGGGCTTTCTCTCCCTTTTGGTTCTTCTTCTTCTTCTTTTTCTTCTCTCCGGTGGAGGGATCAAGCCACACATAGTTCTTCTGGAGGAGGAAGAGATGATGATTTTATAGGAGAGATGGTGATCTAATAGGCTAGGGTGGTGGGGTGACAGTCCCAAAGAGTCATAGGATGGTTATCATTAAATGTGTAGACTACACATCAAATTGGGGGACTAGATGTTTTGGAAAAAGGTAGGATCGACACATGAAACCCACACCATCAGGGTACGTGGCAACCATCGTCTCAAGTATTTCATGCCTTAAGTGTTCCCTTATCGGGATGCCCTGCATCCAGGGATTTCACCGTCCCATGTGTCACTCGACTCGGGAATTCCATTGTCCCAGGTAGTCCATCGCCTCAAGAGTTTCACCATCCCAGGTCCCAGACTCTGTTTTCAGATATCCCCCTTCAGTCATCAAAGATGCGCCCCAGTCTTCAGGTGTCCAGTAGCTATAGATTTTTGAGTATCTCCACCTTAGGTATCAGAATCGGCCCTCAGGTACCAGTTATGGTCGTGGGCAGGATTTCTTTCTGTATTCAGCTCTCTGACAATATATATTACTAGGGAACCCCCACACACACGCCCCCCACCATCCAAAAATGGGAATGAGTGCTGACTGCAAGCCTATTATCAAAGTAGCTGTCACACCATAAAGATACCCGTCCCATCATTCGATCATCTTCAAATGATGTAACGGTGTCAGGCCTGCAACCTTCAGATGTGTCAATAAGGATATTTATGAAAAGCGATTGTACTCTGTTCCATAACAGACATCCTGTCATTCCCATTCTTCGATGTCTTGTCATTGTCATTGGGGGTACTATATAAAGACAGCATTTTCCAAAGGAAAGGGGGGGTTTCGGATCTTTTTTGATTAAAAGATTGGGCAAACACCATTTCTGAGAAAGAAAAACACTTTCTTCTCCAACAACACTTCTTCGGTGACTTTTACTCTTAACTCTTCACGTCTGTCATTTTTGATTTCTTTCTTTTTTGTTCATCGAAATCTGCATTACCTTTCTTCACTATTTTCTAACTTAGACATCGAAATTTTTTTGTCGGGATCCTATGGTGTTACTCCGAAGGTGTTATTATTTTTACAGACTTAGGAGTTGAAGCTTTACCAGAAATAGCCAAATATCCAATCATTCTCCAGAGTTGAAGCTCTCATCGCTGAGAGCCACTGTCTCATCCTTAGGAGCCAACATTTCATCCTTGAGAGCCATCTCATCCCTGAGAGTTACCGTCTTATCCCTGGGAGCTAACCTCTCATCCTTGATAGCTGTCTCATTACTGGGAGCCACCCTTTCATCCCTTGAGAACCCTCTCATCCTTGAGAGTCGTCTCATCCTTTGAGAGCCGTCTCATTATAGGAGCTAACCTTTCATCCTTAAGAGCCACCCTCTCATCCTTTGAGAGCCCTCTTATCCCTAAGAGTTGTCTCATCTCTTAGAGCTACCCTCTCATTCTTGGTAACCACCCTCTCATCCCCGAGAGCTGTCTCATTTCTCGGAGCCACCCTCTCATCCCTGAGAGTCATCTCACCCCTGGGAGCCGCCCCTCTCATCCTTGGAAGCCAACCTCTCATCCCTAAGAGCTGTCTCATCCTTGAGAGCTCCCTCTTATCCCTTGAGAGCTGTCTCATCCCTAAGAGCCTCTCTCTTATCCTATGAGGATTTCTGCCTCATCCTTTGAGAGTCTCCGCCTCATCCCTGAAGGCCATTTTACCTCATCCCCGAAGGATATTTTGCCTCATCCTTGAGGGTTATTTCGCCTCATCCCTGAAAGGTGTTTCACCTCATCCCTGAGGACCATTTTGCCTCATCCCTGAGGGTTGTTTTACCTTATTTCTGAAGGCTGTCTTACCGGTCTTCCAGGACTCTAAGGTGGTATCTTCCAACGACCTTGATGATCTTATCTATATCATCCAGAAAAATACCGTTCCAGGGAAGTTTTTCTAACAATCCTTATTTCTTTTTTTAAACTTGTCATTATTTTTGGATTATTATATTATTTGTTATCGGTTATCTTGTTGCTGCAGATCGATGATTTCGAGCTCTTTTTATTCAATATCGAGCTTACGCGCTCGATGATTCTGAGCGCTCTTGGCTTGATACTGAGCTTCTACGCTTGATGATTTGGAGTTCTCTCGCTTTATATTACTGTGCTTATTCGCTCGATGATTCGAGATCTCTTCACTCGATATCGAGCTTACTCACTCGATAATTCTAAGCTCTCTTGGCTCGATGTCGAGCTTACGAGCTCGATGATTCAGAGCTCTCTGGCTCCATATTATTGAGTTTCTTCGCTCGATGTTGAACTTACACACTCGATGATTCTGGGGTCGCTCGTTTGATGACGTTAAGATCTTGTATGAAGTCTCTGTTTCTATGAGAGGCCTATACAGATTATAATTTTCAGTAAAAATAAATTTTTACTAAAAATTGGAGGACGATGTTGGGGGTAATTTGAGGTGTGACCCTACACATTTAATGATAGCAACCCTATAGCTCCTTAGAACTGTCATCCTACCACCCTAACTTGTTAGATCATCATCTCCCTTATAAAATCATCATCTCTTTTCCCCCACAAAAATTATGTGTGACTTGATCCCCTCATCGGAGAGAATAAGGAGAAGAAAAAGAAAAAGAAAAAGAACCAGAAGCGAGAAAGAAAAAAAAAAGGAGAAGAATGAGAGAAGAGAAAAAAAAGTGGTACGTAAACAGTTTGGGAGCAACCCAAATTCAGTCACAAACATAAATACCAAATATCATTCCTCAACCATAGACTATTCCTCATTTTTTGTTATTGAGTGTATAAAAATCATTGAATATTTTTTTACACAAACAATATATTAATTATTTTATTTTTAAATTTCATAGGATATATATTTGCACGCAAAGAATCAATATATTTTTAAATATAATTATATTTGTTCATAAAAAATTAAAAAATCCTTCGTTAATAATTTAAAGAAGAATGTTATGGATAATATAATTTATTTGCTATGAGTTTATCTATAAAGAACTTACAGTCTAATTTATTTTTAATAGTATTATTATATTTAAAAAAAAATTGTTGTTTTGTATCACTATAATTTGATGGATTATTTATCAAAATATTAATACTTATCAAAAAATTTGTTATTTTGTGTCAATATAATCCATATCGGTGCTGCTTTTAAAATATATATAAGGAAAGACATACAGATATTATAATTTATAAATAAAATTTATAAATTTAGATTTTTTATGAATATATGATAATTTAAATAATTTAATTTAAAATATTCGTATTTTATTCATTTTATAAAAAATTAATTATTTATACAAATATAATAATAAATTTTTTCATACGATATGATTTTAATAATATTATGATCCAATTCATAGTTTTACCACTCCAAATTCTTAATCTTCCTTCATAGAGGTCTCAAACTGCCGAGTAACTCCTTGAGTCACATTATTTTCAAAAGCATCGGAAAGAAAAGCAAGTTTGGAAAAATACTTGCTTTACTTTAAGCAGCAAAATTGTAGCTCTAGTTCGGTCGACAATCTGCAAACCTACGTACAAACACCGCACTTTGGATTACGAGGATGTACAAAATGTCACAATGCGATTCATTTTTTAATGGAGGAAGTAAAAATCAATTATGTCTGCGGAAAAAATCAACTATGTCTGCGGCCATAATCCAGTTCCGGTCCATTAGGCCATTAATATGTTGGAGGCAAAATTTAAACGTGTTGAAGGCAGCAATTGGAAAAACCAAAAGATGCGATCTGAGAGGAGTGAGTGAATTTAGGGGCCACACACCAAATATATGTTGTGACTTTAATCATCTCTTTTAGCTTACAAATGGCTATTAGTCCTGGAAAAACAAATCCTCCTCTCAACGTTCACATTAGGTTCAAAATAGTTGATTAATTGTTCCCAATGATGTGATTGATGTCTGGTGATATTTATTGTCCATACCAAAATTTATTGATTATAACTGCTACAAATTTTGGGTTCAATTCACCATTCACCTTATCTCAAGTGATTCGCATGTCAAACTTAGGTGCATTTTTCATAAATTTGTTTAGAGTTGAGTTTTTATTTTGAGACTCGGTTGACCTAAATCTGTCAATTGTGAACGAGCAAATTCTTAGATTTGGTAATATTTGAAGCAATTATAGCTTCTGTTTCTGTTTTGCTACTTTGCTTTGTTTGGAGGATCTTTATTGGGTTGAAAATATTATTATTAAACTTTTCACATTTGGGAGGTAATCTAATTTATTTTGAAACGGATTCAAGTCCGTGTTGGGCTACAAGGCCAGAAGGATAATTAGAACAATATTAGTGTTGGGCAGTGGCATGACCAAAGCTTGGTGTGAATAAGCCCAAACACTTCTTGGATTGATACGGTTCTAGGTTCATGACCCAATCTTTTTAAAAGAAAAAATACCCGATTTGGATTTTCGTAACTTCTGTTTGCAGAAAAGACTATTTTTGTTCCTGAGCTTCCTGATCCAATCAAATTTCAGTTTCTAACTCAACGCAAATTCGAATCAACTAAAATCTAGTATATGAATCAATCTTCCTTAAAGTTTGATTTTATCTTTTTTCTTTTAGATGTCGATTTAGGAAAATTAAACTTAATGAAGAAATTATAATGTAAAATTTTTTTAAAGTTTACAATGGTTATTTCGTAACTTGCATATTTATTATATCTTCTTTGTTTCGACATCTTTTCTGGTGACGGATTTATTATTCCCCAAATAATTACCTACCTGCTTGAACAATTAGGACCTGTTATTATCATTACCCGAACTGATAATTAATAAAATATTCTAAAATTCATTCACTTCATGACCTAAATGGCACAAACATACTAGCAACTACAATAATTCTACACATGAAGAGAAGGTTAAAAAAAAACAAAAAACCATGGAGATACGAAGCAAATTAAAGCTATTCTGTGCACTAAATGTCCACACCATGCTTCTCAGATGATCCCTTCCAACTACTAGAAACACTCCACTGATCCGAACTTGCAGACGAAGACACTACGTTGCCGCACTTGGCCACAGTCCTCACACTCTCAATCAATGCCTCGGTTCGTGCCTCTTGAGCCAATATCTCTGCCAACTGCTCTGGACTTATAACTAACTTCACCTTCCAAACACCGCTACTGTTATACCTTGGCAAAATCTCAGTGTCAGTTTTCTTCATCACCTTTTGATTATTAACAGACATACGATACTGTGTAACCATAGACGATGAAGACGACAAGTTGTTTTGTGTTGTGAATTTTGTGTTAAGTGGCAATAGATAGTATAATTCACCTACGTGGAGTTCTTCATTATGTAGAAGAGGCTGAGAGAAGAAATCACGAGTTCGATATATAGCTTGTCCTGGAAACTCGTTGGTTATATTTTCAGCGGTGATGGGTGCGTAGAGCTCCATGATGCCACCATTTGATGTCATGACTTTTATCACTTGTTCTACCTCTCCAAATCCTTTGAACACACAATTTCCCATATCAGAAACTCTTTGCGTAGTGCCGTTGTTGAGAGTTTGTTTTCGATGGGGTAATGAAGAAGAGGGGGAAATTATGAATATATATGCTTATTGCTTGGAATCTTGAAAATGGGCAATGAAAGGTATAGAGATTATGGTCGGTATGAAGTTTCTTGAGGGTTTCCTCTTCATTAATCTCTGTCTAACCGACACACGTATTCTTTACTTAGGCATTCGAAAATCTAATCTCCTGGTTTTTATAGTTACAATCCTTTGCCATTGATATAAGCCAAAATCAGAAAGTAGGGAATTGACTGTGCTGTATAGGTGGCTTAGGATCCGTCAACGTTGGGATTAAAATAGCTAGTAGGATTTTGACGATCATCCCAGGCATTCATTTTAGTCAATGGTCGGTCTTGTTCACCACCATGTGTAGATGCCATTCACCTTTTGTTATTTAACACGTGGGCCCACCTTTTCGATGACTATAACATGGAAAGAAGAGAAGA